>JARPRH010022221.1:0-10332 GCA_031763665.1 Calameuta haemorrhoidalis
TGAAGTTAAGCAACATTGGGCGCGGTCAGTACTTGGATGGGTGACCGCTTGGGAACACCGCGTGTCCTTGCCACTTTCTATCTTTTTAAATCTTTTTTTTCTAATCATACTCAAAAATAAGTTTTTTTGAACGTCTATGAATTTAAATAAATAACAAAATATAAAGAATTTCTCAAATTACATAATTATTCTGCCAGTGTATGGTCTAAGGGTTTAATGATACCAAAGCCGACCGTGTGGCGCCACTTGTATCCCAGTTTGAAAATAGCGTCCTAAAGCGATGGAATCTTAGAACAGAACCAATAAAGGATAAAGAAGATACGTTATCAAAAGATGGTACCTAACCAGTATCTATCGTAAAATAAGATGTCAGTAGCGGCAGCAAAAAAGTGTCGAGGATTTCTAGAGACCTTGTCACCATATGTGTATCTAATTCTAAGAATGTGTTGAATCTTGGATTTTCAAAAAATTCCAAACTTCAAATAACAATTCAAACTTACAAAACTACCCCCTAATGCTAAAGTTGGTGAGTAAATTGTGGATGATCAATTTGTAATTCCAAAGTCAACCAAATCAAAATTTCAAGCAAATAACGAGGATTGTATCAAGTCAAACAAGTGATTCTTTGAATACAAGGATGATAATCTATTTATAAATGTGGTAAAACATGTGTAAATATCTCTTGTTCTATTTTGGCAAGGACTTCTGGAATTTTTACAAAGAGTGGACAAAAAATAATCAATTAAATAAGTAATGAAACGAGTGTGATATTGAATCATCAGCAATGCATGTGCACAAGTGTACTCTAGTGTTCATTTATTGTTACTCCCTAAAAGCAAGTAGTATATTAATTATCAAAATTGAGGATTTCTCAAATAGTACATTGTTTCTTTTCTCTATGTAAATTACGTTAACAGTATTTTTTCATGTCACTTGCATAATAGTAGTCATATAGTCTTATAATTGGGTTGGCAACTATGTGATTGCGTATTTTAAACAAGAAACCTATTGACAAAATCCGCAATCACTTAGTTGCCAACCGAATATATTGAAAAGGGGATCATTGGCTTTATATTACAGTGTTAAAATACATTCAGAATGTCAATACATTTGTCATAAGTTCACTAGCATAATACGTCTAGGTATTTGAGATTATCATTTTTTTTCTTTTTTCAATATTATTTCGGGACATCACATCGATAATGAAAATACGCTTATATAAAACAAACATGGACAGATAAATCTTCAATGTGTATGTATATATATTTTTTATTTTATCTTAGCCTTCCAGCTTTGAATTTACAAAATATTTTTCATAATTTTAAAATAATAAAATTGAGCAAAACTCTCAATAATTTCTGCACAAAGTGTTTTTTTTTTTCTAATGTATCCTCCCGCTAATAATTTTTTAAACATCTAGGACAATCCTTCTTCGGAACGCAGATGGGCGATGATTTGGATGCTTTGACATACCCCTCTCTACATACGCAGCCAATCACACATTGCTGAAATATAAAAATTTTTATTATAAGAGATTTTAACGCTTATTTTATAGCACGATTAATTTAATTAATTGTGATATTTACTCTAGTGCAAACGCGACATGGATCGGAATCGCATGCTTCAGGACACGCTGTTCCACAAGTAGTAAATACATGGTCCGGAGGACATTTTGGTTCGGCTGTGTGCTGTTGCGAATCTATTAGAAAAATTTAGTGAAATCATCTTCGACGATAAATAATAGAGATAGCTAAATTGATAACGAGATTTGATAAGAAAAAGTACTTACAGGCAACAAAGGCAACGAGGACAGTGACGGCTACAAGTAAATTCCTCATGACGCCAGTCGTTTCTAATTCCGTAAGATTAACTACGCAGGCCTCGACTCTGCCGTCGGCTTTTATATGAAATTATACTTATTATAAACAGTTAAAAACAATAAATAATAAACACGTAATATTTAGTCACCTGCATCATGTGCTCAATGTCATATTAAATTTTTCAGTTGGTACGAAGTATAAATTAGACCTGGTAAGATTTATGTATCGCGTAGGAAGGAAAAAAAAATACGATCATTGATTACATTAAGAAAAATATTTTTATTATTGTCAACGGTACCGTCGATCTTCTTGTGCGTTGATTGTTAGAAAAATTAATAAGCACGTGAATCAATATATTAAGGATAATCTTTTTTCGGAACACAAATATCCGAATTTCAATGTAACAAAACGTATTCAGACGAGCAGACACAGCGGGGTTCGCAAATCTAAAAATAAAGATTAAAATTTTTTTTTAAATTCAAATCAAAATATAACGACACTCACAGCACCGCAAGGTTGCAGTCTTGGATGATCGCACGACGAGAGACACGTTACACAGCCTATACTTTTATTGGCCCCACAAAGTTGGCAATCGGCTAGTTTCCAATGAACAGTAAAAATAATTAAATTTCAATCAGAAAATAAATTTGAGACACAAACGGCTAAGTACGTTAGAGGTATTGCCAACTTAACCTCCTTCATTTTCTTTATACGTGACCTGCAGCGCTACTGCGCTGAATTAATTTCTACCGAGGTCTTTATTATGTAGGATATATTGTCAGACATGCAAACAAGAAGAAAAAAATACAGACTGTGTTTTGTCATTTGCGTTCTTGTGAAAATATCGTATTTATTTTATACTGGACGGAGTACAGGATATCTCATAGAGGAGGAAGTACGAAATTCAAGATAGCCTTAATACGTTATTACGGAAACATATATTTATATACGATGTATCATTAATTATTTGCAGTCGTAATACTTCATTACATGGATATCCTGCCCGGAATATTCCAGTCTTGGACCAGAAGGAATTAATATATCATTCTTATTTTTTACATGTAATTGCTAAATATATTTAACACGTATTCCGATAAGGGCATTTCGGACAGTCTTTTTCAGAGATACAGTACTTTGATTTTTTTGATACCAATATGTACCCCTTCTCACAGAAACAACCCTTTTTACAAAGCTGAAAGGAAAAAAAAAATTAAATTTACATTATGTATTGTTCGCGAGAGAGTCTGCGTGTAAAATTAATATGCTCATAGCAGAACAAACATGAGTTTTAGATGAATCGCATGCTGCAGGACACGAAGTTCCACAAGTCTCATAAACCTGATGCGGTCCGCACTCTGTTTCCTCGGTCTGTTCGGAATCTAAATTATGTATTTACCGAATGAAATTAAAAATGAAAATACTCACGGACGACCAAGCAGACTAAAAGTGTAGCTGCGATGAAAATAGTCGTCATCTTAGCGACGGCAGACGTTACATTCGAAAAGTGAGACTAAAGCGAAGCTGTCATAATCTTCATCTTTTATATAAAGAAAATGGCGCAGTTGAATATATGATAACCTGCATTAAGCCTATCGTCATTAAATTGTTATTCCGTTATTTGTCTTGTGACGCAGCACTTGAGTTTCACGGAATCGTAATACTTGAATAAGTTGCTGATAAGACTCACGGAATATCATGCGACAGTCATTTTGAAATAATTGAACTTAAAAAAATATCCGGTTTAAAAGCATTTAGTATTTTAGTGATAAGAATAATCATGGATGTGGAAAATTGTATGAAACAGAATGAATTTTCAGAAAAAACGCGTAGTAACGTTATACGGTAGTTTAATATAGATTAGACATTATTTAATAATAATACTATGTTCAAATTTTATTATCCGGTATTAGCTTTCTAAATTAATTACTTCGAACTACAGCGGCCATGTTTTACATTTTATACTGGACGTGGTATATGGGATATGTCAAAGGGGAAGAAATATGAAATTCAAAGCAGTCTTAGTACATTATCATATCAATATATATATTCATATAGATACGATCGATACAATTGTTTTTAATATATTATCGACTATTCTATCTCATTCATGAGAATGGCTTTTACATGTATTAGGATAGGGACATTTTGGACAATCAGTCCCTTTAATGCAGTACGTTGAGTTTCGGGATATCAATACGTGTTCCGGTTTACAGAAGCAGCCCTTTACACAAATCTGAAAGTAAAAGAAAAATATAATTTAATTTACATTATGAATTATTCGCCAGAGAGTCTATGGAAAAAATATGAATACTCACTTGAATACAATTTTGACGTTCCGGAACATCACATGCGTCAGGACACGCAGTTCCACATGTTTTATAAACCTGATTCTCTCCGCAGGTCGGGATTTTTTCCTGTTTCGAATCTAAATTGTGGAATTGTCGAGATAGAGTTAAAAAGGTAAGTTATTAGAATTTTAGTAGGTGTCTAAGCATCGAAAATACTCACGAACGGCTAAACAGACTAAAATACTGATTACGATGAAAACGATCCTCATCTTTGCGACGGCAGATGCTACGATCGAAAAAAGGAAACTAAAGCGAAGCGATTATCACCGGCGTCTTTTATACGTAAAAATACGAAAAAATATAAAGAAAGTAGCGAAGCAGATATTTTATCACCTGCATTATGCTATCTGTCACTATATTTGTATTTCTTTGTTTGTCTTAAGGAGTTACCGGACGTAACACAAAGCAAGCAATTACGTGGAATCCTAATATTTTCTTAATACGCTGCTGATAAGACTCATATCATGTGGTAAATAACGGGGTAATTGAACTAAACAGATCGTATAAAAATCATCTGGTATTTTATCGATACGAATGATCGTCTAATCATACCATTAATAAAGACTAGATATCGATTAGCGATACCATGATCATAGTTTATTATCGAACATCATCTTTTCAGATTAAATTATTTCGAAGCACAGCTGTTGTGCGACTATGTTATTTATTGCAAAATGAGCGCTATTATCGCATAATGATAATTTTTTTCCAATAATCAAGTACATTTTTATTATCGGTAAATATTATTAATTTTCAATGGAAGTGATACGATTATTGCTAGTCCCCCCTTTAAAATATAATAGATATAATTATTCACTTGGTACGAAAAATATTCTGGAAAGGATATTTAATCATGGATGGTACTATGTGCCCTAGAAAGTTATTTCACGTTTGAAATACGTTGTTATTCTCAGAAATGGATTAGCGACCCTGATTTCCATGAATTGTTATGTCTGGAAGCTTATAAAAAAACTTATGGGTGGAGTAAGTCAGGCTTGGGTAACCGTCCAATCCTATGGGTTTTGATCCCCACTATGTTAGCCTAAAAGAGGGAGTGTGACTTGTGCAAGAAGTGGAGGAAACCACTGGCAACCATCTTGTCTGTTTAGTTTGTCAAAGAGCAGATACGGAGACGTAACGTTGGTCGTCGAAAAGTTTTTCGGTGGATATGAAAGCTGTTAAAATTAACGCTATGAAAGATAGTTTAAATGGTTCAATTTCGCCCGCAGAAAGTGTCGACCGCTCGGATCACATAACGGTACGTTTATTAGATCTGGTGAAAAGTTCTGGATACGACATGATCCAGGAGAACGGCCAACGTCGGATGAGAGCACCGGAACTCTTTCGAGAGACGCAGTGGGAAAAAGCTAAAGGGGCGGAGATTTTCTTGGGTCGTTTGCCAAGAGATTGCTTCGAAGATGAACTGCTGCCATTACTCGAACGAGTGGGACGTGTTTTGGAACTTCGTTTGATGCTTGACTTTTCCGGTTCCACGCGAGGCTACGCTTTTGCGCTTTATGAAAATTCGCGAATTGCACGACGTGCTTGTGAGATTCTAGATGGTTTAGAAATACGGCCGGGTCGCCGTATTGGTGTTGTGAAGTCGATTGACAATTGTAGATTATTTTTTGGTGGTGTGCCCAAGGATAAATGCAAGGAAGAGTTTTTGGAGGAGCTCAGTAAGATCGTCGAAGGCATCACGGATGTCTATGTTTATCCAAGCTCGCAAAATCGTAAGCTCAATCGTGGATTCATCTTCGTTGAGTTCAAAGATCATAAATCTGCAGCTATGGCTAGACGGCAATTGGTTCCTGGCAGAGTTGTTCTGTGGGATCATGAAGTCGCCGTCGACTGGGCTGATCCGGAACCTGGAGATTTGGTTGATACTGAAATTATGGATACGGTAATTAATATTTCAATTAATCCAGATGTTCATATTTAAATTAAACAGTGTAAATATATCGGGCGATAGTGTTGAAATCTGTATAAGGGACTTAAAAAAATATCATAGTGATCAAACATCTTAGGGTGCTCAGTGTGTGTGTGTTCAATGCAGTGGACTGTATAAGTAAAATGAAAACAATTTTTTTGTATTTTAAACTCAAGGGAGCAAGTCGTATGCAATATGCGGCTTATCGTTATAATCGGAGTCATAATAACTGGACTCTATTGTGCTTGTACAATACTTTCAGACGGTTCTGACATTTACAAAATATGAAGTGTATTCAAAATTATTTTTTGTTTATGGCGTAAAAGTAATTTAGTGAAATACTTACAATCGTTAATAATAATTGTTAAAATTATTGCGTTGACTCAGGTGACTACACTCTTCGTGAGAAATCTCTCTTTGGAGACGCCACAACAAGTTGTCCGTGAGGTTTTTCAACAAAACACCGGGATTCCTGTGATGAAGATAAAGAAGATTAATCATTTTGCATTCTTGCATTATGAAAATCGCGACCAGGCTCATCGTGCTTTGGAAATTATGAACAGTAAATTGAATCGTACCTGCTACTATTTTCTGTGAACAGAACTTAATGTACAATTGGTTTAATCAACAGAATCGGGCAGCGTGGCTGAGAAATCTAATTGGGAAGTGCGATGGGCAAAACCGATCAGCTCAGTAAAAGCGCAAGAACGTCAACGTTGCATTAACGATGCCATTGCGACTTCCGCTCGCAGAAAACAAAAATCACTTGCGAAACGTGTTTCTCGTCGTTCGCGCAACTCTGGTAGCGAAACCAAAATTGCCATCAAGAATGAATTAGTGGACATTTTAGATTACAGAAAGATTCTCGAAAATTATACAAGAAACAAATTTTCGGGTGAATGCAGATTTCACTGTTATCAATGTCCTTATACTTCCGGCTGCAGATGTGAGGTGCGTTATTTGCAATTTCTTAAATTATTTTTTATGATAAATTTAAGTGCACTACACGAATCATTCTGAATCGGATTATTGGCAGTCTTCTTATTAATTCGCAGAAATTATTTAAATTGACGATTATGTTTATGTTTACAGATTACATTATGCCGAGAAAATGAACTATTCTTCCAACTTCAGGGATCTTCTTTTCCTACGCCCGATGAAGCTATTGCACGTACTTCGCGTCTGGCTTATGAAAAACTTCGCAATATGACAAGCAATCCAGGTTCGAACTTTAACTGATATTGAATAGTTTTTATTTCAATTACTGTATATACATAATCAATGCAATTGGCTTATTGTATATTTTATTAGTATCTGACCCCGTCTCTAATGTAAAGTCAGTTAGACCATTTTCCAATTAATCATGGTGAGTTTAAGTTAAACCAAAACTCGTCTTTTACAATTACAGGTATCAAAGAAGCTGTGTAATTTCGTCTTCGTTTTCGATATATTTTTAGTACTCGAAAAACCTGAGCATACGTCTGTCGAAAAAGATAAATGTAAGAAGCGACATAAAATTGCGATTAAATTAACTTAAGACATTGAAAATGTAAAATTATGCTCGAAGAGTAATATTAGCTTACCTATCTCAATGTTTAAGGTCGAGTCAAATTAACAATTGGTATAATTATTTTTGCAAAGTATTCAACACTGTCAAATGCGCATGTCCATTTCTCAATAAGATCTAACATGAATATCATGTAATAAATCCACGCGTTTTGTCTTTTGGTTTGTTAATGGCTCGATGCCAAAAGTAAAACTAACTGATTTCTTTATCTATAAATCATTTTTAATTAAAAGATATTCAGCATCGGCAGATATGTTTCCACGTGAAAGTTCAAAATTTTCGTTTATTCCTTCTGTACTGCCCGTTATTATCAGACTGATTGTTAGCGGCCCGAATAACAGGACGAAAAACAGCGCTATCATTTGTATTAAGTCGTTTCAAATAGTTTATGTACAATTCCATCGTAATATATATATTTTGTCATTATTTCACTTGAGATTGTTCGCAATTTATATTGGCGCCTAAAATCTCTCTAGTAGAAGATTCATTTGATAACGTTTCTTTCTTTACACCGCTATAGTCTATTTCCTCGTTTGAATATAATTTCTTCATATTTATATCACCACTTGTTTGTTGGTCTCCTAGATGACAATAATAAATATCTTTTTTATAAATAAATAATACCACTAGAGAGATATTTTCATTCACAATTGATCTCATTTAAAATTATTATAATTACTGTAATTTTCAGATTTTAATTGTGCAACATTTAATTTTAGTGAATCCAGCATGTTTATTATGACTTTAGTCGTGACATATAGATTGGACAGAATACTTAAAAATGATGTAAAGTAACTCATGAATAATTCTAATTCAATCTACAAGTGCATGCTTTAAAAGAATGTCAATTATTAGTAATACATTAGAAAAATACTGTTATACGTATACATACATTTCAACTTGCATTTGATTACGGTGGAAACGTAGCCATTGATGTATTTGAACAATTACAGGCGTAAACTGGAGTTAACAGAGTCGAATTCTCCATCCAGTATGATTATAACTTCCAAAAGTAGAAATTTATTTAGATCTTTCAAAATTATATGACACGTTCCAATTACTTGAACTTTCATCAAATCTTTACACCCACAAATTACCCACGGACTTCCTCCTGGAAACTGACGGCTAGTTACGACGTTAATTTATTCACTCGCGAAAGGCCACGTTGTTGCGTATATTCAGCAAAGACTCAAACGCGCTTGGCCATACTGGCAATAATAATAGGCGGAGCTAAAACCAAGAGTTCCATATCAGAGAACAGTCATAGTCGCGAGCCATCATACTATTGGTTAGAGTTGCACGCAAGCTCAGATCCCCCACTGTTCACCGTTAGTTCTATTCCGACATATTATTGACTGTTCGACGACTAAACGGTTAATAAAAACATACCTAGTATAGAAAGAAAGATCAGAATAAAATGAGTAATCGTATTAAGCATGTGAACACAAGATGAGATGGAATAGAAAAAAGCGTGAATCTGAATTAAGCCAGACTCGTCTAGATAACATGCACAACATACGATTGACAATTGTAATTAAAAACTGCGCGAAGCGTTTTACTAGTTGCATAACATCTGTAACGCGTTCGCCAAGTACTTATTACCGTTTCCTTGTAGAACATCGTCAACAGATCTTATAACATCTAATTACTGCCTTCATGACATCAGTTGTATATCTCCAACAGGTAATTATCTTAAAGACAGTGTCAGCTGTATAATGTCCCAGCCGGAAGTTCTATTCAATAAAATTTTTGTCTCTTTGACTCATAGACAATTCAGGTACACTTTCTGCAACTCATTTTTTTAATATGCACAAAGTATAATATTTTCGACAGATGGTATTGAGATCATTGCCTCCCCATAAAATTCTGTAACTTCTTTACCGACCGATGATACATGTAACTCTGTTTCTTGTAATTTAATTTGCAGCATAGGAACTTCTTGTTTATCATTGTACATTATTATGAAGTTTTTATTAACGAATTATTTTCTCTTGTTCTAATCGACCTGGAACTCAATTCCTGGATTATTTATGGTTTTATAATAACGCTGCTTCTTCCTCAGACTATAAGCAGCTGCCATCGTTGGAGTTAATTGCCAATCGACCCTCGGACCGCCTCCTTCCTTAATAACTTACGTGAACCACTCTCCAACTACTGTTGGTACAGTCTTGCGGTAGAAAACAAGGGCTGAGTAATTCAAATCCACGAGAATGGACTACGAGTACAATCCCGAAGAAGCTTTTGCTATTAATTTCGGATTTCTCCGAGTGGACGGTGCGTGGTCAACTGGGATAACAAATCCAATACTAAGGTTCGTTATCAACGAAGTATCTTTTATCGTTGTCAAAAGTCTAATCTGTAAGAATAATTATATAGTTTCTGTAATGAATTGTTGTAGATTTTTGTACAGAATTTATGGATTTTTTATCCTATCGATCTTCACAGTGTTATACTTTTCAACTGAAATTATTTTGATGACAGTGATATGGAGCGATGTCCAGGCGATGGTTGATTGCTCCTTTCTCTTTCTCACGCATCTGAGCCATTCGGTGAAGCTAACGAATTTCTTACTCCGTCAGAAGCGACTCGAGAAGATGTTTTTGCAATTGAGGGAGCCAATCTTTGTACCGAAAAGACCTGAGCATATGGCTATCATGAAGGCAGCAG
>JARPRH010022229.1:0-10331 GCA_031763665.1 Calameuta haemorrhoidalis
AATCCATCTTTAGCCATTTTGTATCAAGACGTAACTCTGGTCTTACAGTAATATTTAGGTGGCCACTCATGTTTATTATTTAATGGAGCTCTAGATTCTTGGTCCGTGCTTTGGTCCAGGAGTACTAGATAGTACTGATATCTACATACAAAAAACTTTCTCAGTCTCATATGCCAAGTGTTATATACAATTCTAAATTGTAAGATCTCAAATTTTAATTGATTTAAAAATAATCATGAATTAATAAGCTTATATTTCTTACCGAATACTGATCCTGTATTAGGACCCCTCTTAAAAGAATCCTTACTAGGGTACCATAAGAAGACAGTACAAAATTTTCTACATGGTGCACCTGTTTGAAGAGGTTATGAAATGCAGTTGGCGTGACGGTTCAAGAGTTCATATTCTGTAATTAATAACTTTTAATTACACTATGCAAATAGAAGGTCGTGTCAATTAATAATTCTTACTCGTATTGACATTTTTGTTTGATGACAGACCGAATGACAGCCATCGGTCTGAAGAGACTGGAAGAGACCCGATTACTGAACTGATGCGCCTAAGGTTTCCTAGTATGATGGTCGGAGTAGTAATTTGTTATTTCTACAATATTTTACATGGTTTTACTGAACGATTATTAAGGGCGTTTATTTAATTAGCGCTGAATTTGTTCTTTTATTTAAGCGGCCCGAAACGTTTGCGTATTGATTGCGAAAAGTAAATATTTACGGTCATGCAGCAGACAGTTTTGTTAGGAACCAATCAGGTATTTGTTCTTGAGAAGGCTTTGATCTTTTCTAACCCATCTACCAATAGGATGTCTCGACAATTCCCGAACCCGCGAAATGAGAAACTATAAGTATAATTTTTCTAGAAAAATCTTTTTGGAGTAAAAATAAGTAAGGTACCATATTTAATTTCACAGTTAGATTAATTTTTTCATCAATATAAATGATCATCTTTCTTTCAAGGTTTCTGAATGTACCCATGACAGACATGAGTACTACTCATCTCTGCCAATATTACCTGGTTACCAGTGATATCACCTAATAGTCAGAAACTCGAAAGTACCGCACTGCAAAAATAAAACCCCCCAAAATTCACGTGTAAAAAACTACACCAAGTATAAGAGTGCTGTGAATTCCTGTAAGAAAAAATATTAAAATCGTAGATACATCGTGATGTCGCTAATCAGAAAAATATATTGCGTTGCCGAAAATGTTTATAAGCATATAAATTTAATTTATAATTCCAGTATTTTTAGAAAAATAAAAAATATATACAAATTTTAAAAGAAAATGTAATCTTGAAAGCAGATACTTACTTAAGCGTTGTTAACAATGTCCAGCTTGTTGACGCTCGATTATATGAATTAGTTCCCCGTCTTGGCTGTATCGCCGGTTGCCTGTGCGTGGCGCGAGACTCGACCGAGTCTCTTGTTCAAAATCAAACCGTAACGGAATTATTTCCAATTTATACCGAAATCATCTCAAAAAAGAGAATACATGCTTGGTTTAAATTCGGCATAATTTCGGTCATTTTTATTTAATTATGAATATAACTTTTTATTCGTATTAAAAAGATTCAAAAAGACACTATTTAATTCGGCGTAACCACAGTATAACCAAGTGTGCTAGAGCAGCGAAATTTGAAATTAAAAATATTTTACAATAGACTGGATGTCTTTTGTATACCTAACTAAATATAAATAACACGGCCAATATCTTTAATTATAAACTCACCTTTATTAGTGCTATTCAATAAGTAAATATATACATATTTCTACAATCACCCGATTCACACTTATATAAATATATTTCATTTATGAGACTCGAACTATATCGTAAAAAATGTTAAACTCACTGAAATATGTAATTTTATAAGATAGAAGATAAGAAGATAGATAGAAGATTAGAATATCATACGAATAAATGCATGTATTGGCCAATACAATTTCTACGTGACACAATGATAAAAATCGAATGTGAATTAGAACGTAACGGAAAAGTGAGCAGTTAACTTCATAGCATTTATCTTGCTAACCGTGTTACCCAATATTATGCAATGTCATTTTGCGAATATAATAAAACCGTTAATTTAACTCACAAGCCTGATTCATCGATGATTTCAAGAAAATCGCAACCAAACAATGTAACTACGCAAGTCGATTTATGCATCTTTGCTTTTTAAGATATTTTTTTTTGTACAAAGCCTTGTCATTCCTTAGTAATCGGTACTGCAATAATATTAGACGTATACTTAAAACTTTACGAATGATATATTTATATAGCTACAGAGGAAATGCAGATTAAGAAGTATTGAATCTCATATTCTTAATAAATCGTTGACACTCGTGAAAAGATGTATTTTGGGATTCCAAATTTTGCCTGGATCAATAGAAACGGACAAAATGTCACGAGACGTATGGGCAGTTAAGGATTTGCCATTTTGTATCAGTAAGAAAAAAATCGTCCATATAATATTATGTAAGATACAGAATACGTTACGTGCATTAAAAAAATATATCTTCAATATTATAGAATCAAAATCTGGTGCATCGGAAATTTTGAAAAATCTAAAGCAAAGGAAAAAGGATGCACAGGAATTTGCGCTTAATTCTATGCTCGAAGAACTGGCTAGGATTCACGAAGGGTCTAACGATGAATTTCGCAAAATCAGTGAACAACAGAAAATGGCAATTAATACCACCTACGAAGAAATCGAAATCGTGCAAATGAAATTACGTGAAGTTCACGTAAATTGAATTAACAAGTTACATTTGAATTTATGATTTTGACTTTTTTTTACTCTTTAAGATTACTGATGTCATGGAAGAAACTTTCGCTAATGCTAGTCAACAGGTTGAACATTCAGTATATCTACATAAATTGGTTCTCGATGATTTTTTTGACGCCTTGCAATCTATTGAGCAAAAACGGCTCACGTGTGCAAAATCGTTGATGGGAAAATATTCGAAAATTTTATTCGACATTTCTTATTCCTTTCCGAAAGAGATACAGTGTCGTATAGAAAAAGAAATACTGGTTTGATTTTTTGCACGTTATACTTAAAATACTTGAGTAACAAGTTGGTATTAGTATTTGATATATAATTATTTGAATAGAATTACAATCGAATGGTATTACAAAGTCATAGGTCCTATGCAGATCTATTTTTGCAAATCTGTTTACTGTTCGACACTTCGAGATTCAAAATGAAGCATTGGATTGATGCGTTGAAATCGGAACGCAATGAAATCATTCGTACGGATACCTTACAAATTTTACAGTAATAATCTTTAAAAAATTGTAAAATTTTTATTTTGTCTTCAATATTATTGTCTATTACCAAAAACCTTCGAACCGGTAGATTCGAAAGACAAATACTTATGGATGCTAAGACAATATTATTGGACCGGAAGGAACTTGCAGAAATTATATCACAATTGAGAATCGCAATTGAAAAGCTGAATGAAATAATAAAGCAGTTGGATAAAGCATTATTTTCCGAAAACATGTTTTTCAAATATTTTAAGAAAATGGATAAAATCGTAGCACAATTTGGTATTATGACAACTTTAATATAATAGCTAAAAATTTTCACGAAAAGTCGATGTAATACATTTTCTTACATTCCAGATAAATCTTTTAAGCACGTTATCAAAAAGTGCAATGTCGTTTTACTTAATATTTGTAATGGGTTTGAAAATCAAGTTGAAAGTTTTAAATTAGCCAACCGGGACTCTGATTATTACGAACAGGATAAACTGGTGTTAGATGAGATTTTGCTAAACATTAGAAAAAAGCATAAAGAGATTTTGACAGAATTGGAGGTACTTATTATAAGAATTAATATTGTTTTGTGATCACAGATGCACAAAAGAAAAATTATTTGATCAATGAAACATATACAAGTCGATATTGTATTTTGAAATTTTCATTATTTCAATCTATACTATACTTTTTCCCAAAAATATTTACTCAATTAATTCCAACCACAAATGTTACGTTGTACAATTTTTAAGTTAAAGATATACCTGCACTTTCAGAATTTACGACAAGATACTGTGCTAAACATACAAGAAGCGTTGATGAAGATTCGAAAATTTTATGAAGATTTTATTTCACTGCGGACAAAACACGTTTCTAGAGCAACGAATATTCAAACTGAGCTCACAAAAGCAGTGGAAAGTGTAAATATTAAGTATGAGAAAGTACATAAAGAATTTGAGGTTAGATTGAACGTAGCTTTGGAAAATACAAGGCAGGAATATATCGAAACGAATTTGGAGAAACGTTTGACACAAGTTTATGAGATTTTACGTCAAATGGAAGAAAAGTATTATTATATCTTATTGGCCAGTTTTTTTTCTCAACGTGGCTCAATGCATAAACTCCGTATATCTTCCAAACACAAGTGTCTGATTGGTTAACAGCACAGTTAAACCGAGTTTATGCATTGAAACGCGTCCAAGAAAACGGGCAATTGTCAATTGAATATTTTTACCGTTTCTAATAATATTAATTATTTCTCATTTCTTTTATAAGATGGATGAACGATTTTCAAGATAAGGATTTTCAAATTAAAAAATACCAAAATATGGCGGAAGAAGAAATTCCGATATTATTATTAGACCTAGAGAAATTTGTACTGGAACACTCTGATCAACAGGATGTACAAGATACACCTAATAATTATTTGAAAAATGAAAATTATTCAAAAGAAATTGAAAATGACAATAAGCTAATTATTCAGATTAATTCGCACTTACTGCACTTTAATGTGTCAATTGCAGACGGTAAAGCTGCGTGAGTACTGCGTTCAAATACGGAAGATAAATACGTTACAGAATTTAAATTAAAAATTTTCATACAGTTTGATCCAGAATATAACGAAAAATTATCCTATTCACCTGAAGCAAACACTAAATTTAAGTGATCAATGGGAAAAAAATATATTACAGGGGCATAAGGAAAAATTTGAATCCGAAATGACGTCTATTGCTAAGCACCGTAAAAATATTCGCAGCGAAGTTTACGAGATACGAAAACGTGAAATTCAAATTCACAAAGGCCGTCTTGAAGAACACACAATGGTATTCTAACCTCTGATTGGTAGTGAAGCAATAACGTAATATTACACTCGAGAAATGTATTATTATATATATATATATTTTACATATTGATTTTGCACAGGGAATATATCAGTTTGCTAATTCAGTTCCTGAAGAGCTGAAAGTATTTTTACAGGAGAAAAAAGAAATGAATAAAAAGTTTCAAGAAGAATTTATTAAAAGTTACACAGAACTCGCTAAAGTCGAAAGCAAGGCTTTGATTAATCGTTTAATAAAAATGGTACGATAGCAAATAGAAAAAGAAAACGTCTTAATATACATATATATTATTCCAACATTCTTAATCAATTATATCATCATTGCACTGTCATATATATTTCGACAGAAAATGGCGACAATGGAGCATCACGTAGATCGTGTGAAAACTGATTTTACGGAGTATCGTAATCAGTTAAATAATAAATGCATATGGCTGCGAGAACAAACGGACTCATTTATCAAGAGTATTTAGTAAGATAATTACCGTTGCCATTCTATAAAATAATATTATTGTACAATTATTAATTCAATTAATTTTCTAGCTTATTCAAAGACGGTGGAAATTTTCATGCGGACGAAGCTAAAGAATTTCGTAAAGCTTTGTCGGTATGCATCAAATCTATTGAGCGTGTAGAACGCGAGGCAACGTCGAAAATAAACCGAAGTTTCAAGGAACTGTTGGCAGACATTGATAAAAAACGTAACAGTGCGATCGAGCGGTTTGTTGATTTGAATGTACTAAGGCGAAAAACTTATCCGAATTTATCTTTAAATTTCATATGTCATTCAGACGAAATCCAGCTGGCTACGAGCAGCAGGCAGCCACTAATGGGCAAAATGCTTTTGGTCTGATTAATGATGTCACGACTTTTGCCCATTAGTTGCTACCTTCAGTCCGAATGAGCCTTTTGCGTTGAAGGCACTTATGCACACGGTTTAAAAAATGTTATAAATACCTCAAAACACTTTGGTATCAATAACAGAAACATAAAATTAAATGTTACTCAACTTCAAACAGTACGAATGCTATGATACAAGATCGAAACTTTCATGATACCATATCAAATATGATAATAAAATGCACAAACCTTTTGGAAAAGGAAATAAGTCATCTAATTGACAAAGGTACGAAGTTAACGATAGACCTGCTGGGACATATGGAAATCTACAAAAATAATGCGATAAAAAATTTATCAATTAAAAATATGTTGAACAATTGGAATGAAATTCTTGATGACTTCAATAAGAACTTCACTCTTCTTAGTTTACCATTTCCCTCTATGAAAGGTATCAGTAGAATTTTTAAATAGAAATTGAGTTAAAAGAGACCAAGAATGAGAACAATCATTTGTATTTGTAATTTGGAAAAAGAAACAGTGTCGTTAGACGTCCCGAATAGTTTGAAAGAATACAGATCGAGCATTGAAAATGGACAGATCTTAGTGGAAAATTCTAAAAAATCAAAATCATTCACAAAATACATTGACTATCAAAAGTTATTATTTGATTCGGAGGAATCGCTAATCTCAGAAGGAAACTTCTTTTCCTCTATTATTATCAGTAATTTGTGGAATACCTTTACTCGCGTGGAAGATATGGCTAAGGTAGATACGTTTTGCCTACGGCATTCTTTGTCTGAGTTTTGACAAATATTAAGTGTATTAAAATTCCAAAGAACGTAATAATTTTGAATTTAGAATTATTTTTCATCTTTGGAAAATCGTAATAATACGAAAGAGGACGTTCTGGTGTCTAATTACAATGATTTTATGGAAAAAATTTGGTTACGCTTCCGATCCTATTTATATCAGTGTGAAAATATATGGATACATGAACTGAAAGGTTAAAATCACATAAGTAATTGTTACGTACATCAACAATCCATAGAGTGAAATCTTTTTTTCCTCAGAATTTCTGGAATTGGCGGAATTTATGAGGAAAAATCTTCTCAAGTGGATATTAAATAATTTTCGCGAATTCCATGAGGTCAATAGTGCATCTATAATTGTGCAAAAGGAACGTGCATCGGTTGAATTTAAGGAAACTATCGAGCATTTTCATGAAAAGCGCGTAAAACTAGCCAACAGTTTGAAGGTTATGCACGGTTTTCCAGGTAATAAAAATCTTCTCGAAGATAGAAGCAACGTGATAAAAAATGAAGAAGGTCTCATGTGTGAAAAGGTCAAAACCCTTTTTAATGAGTTCAAGGTAATCACCGATCTTGAAGTTAATGTTAACGGTATTACTGACTAATGAAAAATTTAATCGAATGATCGCAGACTGAATTTGATAAAACTTACGACACTTGTCGAACGTCCCTCACGCAGCTTACGGACCAACTAAAAGCAGTTTTGACTAAATTGGAATTTATGGATTCGACTCTACATCTGGAAAATATTCTCAAGGATAATATAGCGATAATAACATCAAAAAAGTCTCTCAAAACTGTACGACAAAGTTTAACAGTGGACCAAGGCAGGATAACAATTATTAAATTTTGAATAAGGACATTTGACTTATGTATTTTTTTTATTTAATGTGAAAAAACATCGATATTTTTTTAGATATTTTCTTTTTATAATTTACATGCATTTCGCTTACTCTTAGACAAAGAAAATAAACACCTACCGTCTCTTTAATCTAGCTTATCAATTGAATGTACCAAATAAAATTAAAAGACCGAGTATCAAGGAATGGCCTAATCAGAAATCTTCTTTGGTATCGAAAAAGAGTACTCAAGGTAATTTTAGCAAAATATTTGAAAGGCGGTCCGTTCTTACGAAGAAAATATCAGTCGGTCGTCCAATTGATTTGGCACTGGGAATCGATTCCGTTGCAGAAAATTATGAGCAAGTAAGAAACCTACAGTCATTATTTTTGCGACTAGCTAACAGGGTCTAACGATAAGCCATGCTACTTGTCAACTTGTACATTAACTTTAAAGCTTCGATTACATGACTTTCCAAAACTTCATTACATTACGTCAACTATTATTTTAGTTCTTCACATAGTCAATACATCACAATTATTTATTAACATTTAATCTCACACGCATAGTATTATTTAACAATTTCAATAATTTTATAAATACCTTTGTGCAGAAGATTCAAGAAATATACATATCTGCACTGGAAGAAGCAGATACTGCTGCAAACCGTTTCTACGAGGATGGACAAAACTTTTTGAAAATGTGGAATCGTTACACCACAACGGTGACTAAAGTTTACAGCGCGAATATTTTCGTGTACAACAACGATCATATCAAGTCCATTGAAATAGACTCCAATAGAAGTGTAGATCAACATTAAATCTGCTTATAGTGTCCCTTAATATCAATAAAGGATGCCCAAAGCATTAGCGAATAATTTTATTCTTATAGGATACGGACAAGTAAATTTGGCGTTAGACATCAAGTAAGTTTGATCGGGTATGCGTCTTCGCGCATGCGCACACCGATAAATTTCTTTTACGAAATTTAAAAAAACCCAATAAATTGGTGAGGTTGAAATTCATAGGAAAAGTCAAATTTGAATATTTTTTAAAGATTCCTTCTCCTATTATACGTGCTCCTACTCTAGATTGAATGCACCGTATTTAATAATACTCATGGTTTCCGGATGGAAGCCGCGTCTGTGTTCAGCGTTATGCCGACGTTTCGCAAACGTTTCAGTCTGCATCATCAGGACTAGGAGGCTCGGATACTAATTTCCTTGTTGTTGGGAAATCTTAATTAATTGATCAGTTGATCAACTAAACAACGTAGGATCGGCTGAAGCACTGATCTGCACGAACAATCATAGGTATATTAAGACTTCCTAACAACAAGGAGCTTCAGTATCGGAGCCGCTTAGCCCTGATGATGCAGACTGAAACGTTTACGAAACGTCGGCATAAAGCGGAACGCAGTCGCGGCTTCCATCCGGAAACCATGAGTATTAATGATAATATTGGCCGCGAAAGCCTCTAATCTCAAACACCATATTCTTCTAATCAGTGGCAACGAGAAAATACTGGTAAAAACAAAATAAAAGAAAGTGGGTTCCAACTTATACGAGTACGCTTGCATCTTTCGATATGTATACATATATAATGATAGTGTAAAGTAGTAAATACGCATAAAATGTAGGCTTTATTACGATTTGAAGTGGTCCTCTTGAATACCTAGATAAATTGAATGAATTATTTTTGAAGCCAAAATCCGATACAAAAATGTTTAAATATTAGATATTTAATTTTTCAAATTTTCGTGTAGGATGTTTCGATCATTTCTGCCTTGTTACTGTAAAAGATATTATTTGTAAATGATTAGCGAGTTTATATCATTAATCAGCCGGTATACTTGAGTGGATATCTAATAATTGTTAACTATCTATATTTATGTGTTTCATCAAAACAAATTTAAGATAATTGATCATCTTATACGTGGCGGGACTTTTTATACTTTTGCTTAATATTTTGGAGGCATTGATTAGATCCAGGCAATAAACAATAAAAATTACTTTAATAAAAATGCTGAGAAAACAAACATAACAAGAAGATGTAATGATCGAATTAATTTCACAGTTAAAAAACATGGAATATTAAATTGATCTTGTAATAAGGATGTAGACATTTCCCCACGATAACTTTAACACCATTTTCTATTTGTTTCATTTATCAAGAGATTTATTCATGTTTTAATTTCTTTTGTTCTATTCAGCTGTTCATTCTGCCTTGGAAGTACATATCAAACCATTGTAATTCATAAAATTTGAACGAATTTTAAACTGCATGATAAACAAGAAGAAACAGGGGAATTAACTATAACAGATAAACAAATGAAATCGTAAAATAAAATTACAGGTAATTTAGTTTCGTCTGACAATCTTGAAATTACTTTAATTATGTTCAAATTTTCCTTCCCTATTCAACGACAACTGTCATACGATTCCGATGACATCTTCATTCACATATTTCATTACAGTTCTCTAAGAATCGTTCGATGATTCTACTGTTCGTCAAAAATTGCATGGAACGCCATACCATCGGCATGGTCACGTGACAACTGACACGTGAATAAGTTAATTATTACTTGTCACTTAAATTTTGTCAAGGTTTCCTAGGACGTTTCTTCAGAATATTCCTAGAGATGAATTCACTCCATTTTGTGAAAAAATCGTTAACGAAAAAGAGATAATCTACTACGTGATCCTGGCATGCGACCATGGGAATCGAGTAA
>JARPRH010022269.1:0-10327 GCA_031763665.1 Calameuta haemorrhoidalis
AGCAGGCAGCTGGCTATAGCGAGAGGCGACTTCGTACCGGAGAACGCACTTCCGGTGGGCATCGAGATCTGGAGGAATAAACTGTTCGTTACGATACCGAGATGGCGAGGAGGTAAGTGGACGAGTGCGAGTGAGTGAAATTTAAGGGAACGGAAGTTTATAGCTACCGAGACCGTGTCCCTCTCTCAGACCTCGTCTGGACGACTTCCGGCTCGCGACAAAAAAATGCCCAAAATCGCGAGAGATGCTCGTGAATGGATTTCGCTCGCCAATCTCAAACACTCATGCGCTCAATGGCCTCATTCATTCTTTTTCTTTTTTTTCTTTTCTCTTTTTTTTTTACCCAGTGCTTTTTGCCTGTTTTATATTTATTATATACGATGGCGCGCGCCAGAGCATTGTACGCCGCGGATGGACAATGACGGCGGCACGCTGTGTGCCAATTTTTTTTGCCTTTACCCTTTTTCATTCTACACGAATGAATTTTCGTACAGCACTACGCCGCTGGCACAACCCCCATTGTCTTTGGGCAGGTTTTTATGTCAGCGGTGTTCCTCCATTCTTCCGTTTAACGTCAGGTTCTACAGCGCCAGACGAACTCTCTCAACTCCGTGAACTCTCTGACCTCCTTGAACCCATTTATATCGGTCGTCGCGTTAACTAAGTGCATTTTCTGGCTTACCTGATAAAATGCAATTTTTCTACCCTTCATACGTCAGCATGTCTTTCCATACCACCCACGGCTGTTAGAAAGTCGTTTTCCCTTATAATGCTGATCTTTGAAATACCGCTCTAGGGGCCCATTCCAAAAGTTCGAAAAAATATGGAGAAATCCAACGAGTTACTTTACGATATCAAATCAGTGTTAGATTAACTTCATGAGAGTCAATCCATTTTCCGTAATCCTTCCGCCGTAATTTCACCTCGGTGCAGCATGCACGAACAGTCATTAGTCCTCGTTATTGCTGCTGGGAAAAATTGAACGAGTCCCTGACTTGAATCTACTTTGTCGACAGCAACCAGTTCCTAGTATATTTTTTTGAAAGGTAATGCAATTTTCACCAGGTATTCCCGCTACCTTAAATTACATATCGCTGGATACGAATTTGGGTGGTTCGCCAAAATTGAACCCGTGGCCAAACTGGGTTCAAAATGTTGCTGGTGCCTGTACCAATTCTCTCACTACCGTTTACCGGTAAGTATTTTTATTTAAGTGACTAATCTACGTCTGATTACGGGATTGATAAGACACCCTTAAACCCCTTTTTAAAATGCGTCAGAATTCACGCGGACCAGTGCGACAGACTCTGGGTCCTCGATACCGGTACTATCGGTATTGGCAACACTACGCAGCAGGCGTGTCCGTACACCTTGAATATTTTCGATCTGACGACCGATAAGATTTTGCGCCAATACAGATTACGACCAGATGACATTAATCAGGTGGGCACTGGCGTGAAAACCTACTTCACGGCCTACGTATTTTCTTAAGCTATTAAACTCGCCACACAACTTTCACATTTCTACAGTTTTGCATTCCTTATTTCGATTAACCCCGCAGAACACGTTCATTGCTAATATCGCCGTGGACCTAGGCACTGGTGGCTGCGACGACGCCTTTGCCTACATGTCCGACGAGCTTGGCTATGGCTTGATTGTTTACTCCTGGGCCGAGAACAAATCTTGGAGAGTCACTCACAGCTTCTTCATGCCTGATCCCTTGGCTGGGGATTACAACATCGGCGGACTGAACTTCCAGTGGGGCGAAGAGGGCATCTTTGGCATGAGTCTGTCCGGACTCAAGAGAGACGGCTTTAGGACCCTTTACTTTCATCCCTTGAGCAGCAACAGGGAATTCGCCGTCTCCACTCGGATTCTGCGGAACGAAACACTTGCTCTTGATAGCTATCATGATTTCGCGGTATTGATTGTTATCAGTAATTTTTTTTTTTTTCTTACATCCTTCATACTCAAATCGGTTTAACATTGCTACAGGTACTACCTGAGAGTGGACCACTTTATCACCGTACATCCTCCATTATAGATGAAAACGAAATACAATTCTTTAATCTGGTCGATCAAAATGCTGTTGGCTGCTGGAACTCATTGCTACCGTACAGTCCTGCCAATCATGCTGTTGTTGCCAGACACGACGAGGCTCTGATCTTTCCTGCAGATGTGAAGGTGATAAATTTTCTTAAATTTGCTTGTGAAGGATGAAAGTTTTTGATTTTCAATTATTTATTTATTTACTTTGTCTTGCCAATTTTTTATAGGTTAACAGGGGCGTACTGTGGATAATCTCCGACAGGATGCCAGTCTTCTTGATCTCAACGTTAAATTATAACGATGTCAATTTTCGCATACTCTGCGTTCCTGTTCGGGAAGCAATTGCTGGTACGGTATGCGAAAAAGGACAGTGGAATTACGAGAATAATGGACTGTGGTGGGATCGAAAGTAATTCTGAAAGCTTTCAATTTTCCGAACAACCACCGTCTTACCTACAAATCCTTTTCCTTCAGTATTTCGTCACCTCTCCCTCGGATCAATTACCAAATACGATAAACCTCACGCCAAGTATATTTATCATTGCCAATTGCTGCAGCATTCTATTTTCCCATATCTTTATGGAAATCTAATACACGCTCAAGATCATACCAGTAATTGAGAAAGTTTTCGTATGATTTAACTTGATTCATGAATAATTTATCTTTCTAATAGGAAGGTGGGATTACGATAGTTCACTTTATCAGTGTACGCGTACTTTTATGCTTCCCACTTCCCGTTGCTATATCTTCCATCCACGCTCCAGCAATTCAGTGACGGAGCTCAAGAAAAAATATATATACTACATACCTGTGTATAATGATGTATAAGGCATGAAAGTTAGCAGAGAAACGTAAAAGTCGATAAGTGTCTGATTGCCAAAGCGACCGACGTGTCTCAATCGTAACTGGAGGCTGGAGAATTAGGCCTTAGCCAATTTTCACCGTTTACCAGCGTGAAAACGTATTCAAATCGACATGAATCATCCCCGCAGGAGCCAGATGGTTCGACGAGGCCATTAGTTTGGCCCTTGTTTCGATAATTTGAAGGGAACCTCCTGATATACGATCGTGAGTCGCCTTCAGAGTTCGCGCTACAACCAAAATTATCCGTTTCGTGAGCATCTTGTAATATATGGCCACGTGGGCCTTGTTTGGCACGTTAAAACTAAATTCTAGCGATGCCCCAGGGAAGGAGCCCCATGCGGAGTTACGATTTCTCAAAGATCTTCTCTATGCCGAGGTGAGAATCCTTGGTCAGACCTCCAGGTGATCATCATGGGCCATAAGAATTTTGCGTAGCGACTGGAAGCCATCTTGAATAATAAAATATTAATAAATTGGAAAATAAAGGGGTTTGGAAAGGAATAGGGACAGTCAAAGACAAGGCTGTCGATCGATCTTTGTATTTCAAGAGAATGATGATGGACGGGGCAGGGACCCTGAGGGTTATCATAAAAAAAAATTGGGCGAAATCGGCCGACTGACTTACTGATTACACGGTAGGTGACCGAACGAGGCCGTGCAGGAGGTTCGCGCAAATACCGATGCGAATCGTCCTGGCTATACTTAGGTTTGTTTTAAATTAACGCCTCCTTGCTTTAACACCTCTTTTTGAGGCGGCTGTCTGCTGGTTTTTGAGCCAAGCGTAATTACGGGTTCGGCTTTCGGAACAACTACGACCGTCCAAGGGAGTGTCGGATAGCGTCCGATCGTTTCGTACGTCACTAACGAGTTACTTAACATTGTGTATCTCGTTTCGTTATTTC
Source organism: Calameuta haemorrhoidalis (assembly GCA_031763665.1). Taxonomy (NCBI): domain Eukaryota; kingdom Metazoa; phylum Arthropoda; class Insecta; order Hymenoptera; family Cephidae; genus Calameuta; species Calameuta haemorrhoidalis. Next base: position 3,816 of record JARPRH010022269.1, read on the forward strand.
CTTAACGCCTTCAGCCAATCTCCGTATTCAGAATGTTTTCAACGTACCTCAAGATTTTATGCTTCACCGATATCCAAGTCGTATCCGTCGATTTACTAGCTAGCAGAACAAATCACCTTATTGGGATATTCAGCATTTTCTCTTATACCGAATGTAAGTTGTAGTCTGGTTTTTCAATTAACAATTTCTTCAGCAGCTACCGCATGTCGTACATTGAAAAATTACACCTAATACTCTGTGCAACAATGTATTCTACCAATGGAAAATGCCAGTTGAAAAAGTCTAACGGACGACGGCGTCGTGTGCTGCCATCTACAGGAGAATTGGTGGAAACGTGTCACGCCTGTTTTCAGGCTCGTTTAACTCTCTGTATTTAACGTACTCGGAGTTCGTACGGCGACCGTCCGATGTCGCCACTTTCGTTAGATTTATGTATATTCGCGTTCAGGTAACCGTTACAGCCACGATTGAATTCTACTCTTTCGGAATGTGCTTTACCTTGTGTCCCAGTTATACATTTGCCCAATATGCGCCTATGGCGTATCAGTTGTTTATTCTCGTCCGTTTCATTACCGTTCTATTACCGAGTGAAGAATCAATAACGAAAGGAAAATAACGAATAATGAAATGTCTATATGGACTAAATATGGGGATTTTAAACTCCAACGAAATTTCACGTATTCAGTTCGCTTTGCTCGTACTTATAAACTTGCCACACGTTTTATAGGCCATTTATCTTCTCCGTGTGAAAAAGAGTGATTAACGATCATCCAAACGAGTCGCTACGGTAGCGGAATTATTTCGCACAATACTCGCGCTGGTATCTATTCTGGTTGACAAATTAGCAAGAGTAAATTAATTCTACGTCAATGAGAAATTTCCTAAAAGATCGCTCTCGATATTTACGCTGGAGTTAATCATCTCCCTGTTCGTAAAGACGATTACAGACCGAGCCCCATCGTAATTGTCTAAAAGTTTCAGACATTTGTATAGAATTTAATTTTCCTCATCCTATTTGCATTTTGTAACCGCTATCCTTTTCTGTCTTATTTAATCGTTACCTATCAATCTTCTCTTTCGTATTTTTCCCTTTGACGCTCTATTTAATTATGCAATCCCGTACCGTGAATTGAATATTCCGACCGGGATCAAATAATTTGGGAAACGAAATAAATCATTGTTAAGATCCTAAAGTTACTGGATTTCCATAAATAGGCCCTAATTAGCTTACACGAATATAAAGTGATTTGTATCGAGGGATCGTTTCTTATCCACAATCATTTGTGCAACTGTACAATTATTTTTCGCGTATAAATTTAATTATGCAATTTACCCTGCTTCGTATTATTATTTTATACCTGACATTTTAAGCATCACGATTTATGTATTATAATTATTCGGTATTGCGTGTATGTATATGTTATAATTGTTTTTTACAATAGCACGTTGGCAAATAATCAAATGTAAATAATGAGGACGCCCCTGTAATCACAAACCCTTAACTTTCTCGTTTATTTGATAAATTCGTTGACAGCTACTTCTGCCCCTCGCGAATAATTTTTCTGGGAATCCATAAGCAAATATTATTACTCAGGAAAATGTGGAAAAATTTATTTAAATTTTTTATCATACCTAAATTATCATGTTACTGGCTGAGTAGGTATGTTTAATTTGAAAATTTACAAACAGCTAATTATATTGTGTGTACTTCATCAAAGGGTAAACAGAAACATTTGATTACAAAGGTAACAAGCATCGAACTTATGTTACGTAATTAGTATGCTGCCGTCTGATAAAGTCACTTTCATTTCGCTATCGGTCAACCGACGTCCTAGTCAAAGGTCCTCGCAACTCTGCCTATTGATTGGACCAGGAATGTCCTTCTAAATTAATTATCAAGAGGCACGTCAAGAGATGAATAAACCATAGGGTGGGACCCTTCGACCATTACAAATGATGTAATTCTATTCCGGCTGAAACAACGCGTACTGGATGTAGCGTCTTAAAATTAGAGAAATAATTAAAGATTGCAGAGAGACAAAAATTAATCAAAGACTGATAATCGATAGGTCAAAGTCAATTTTCAAAGAAATCGCAAAATTAGGAATGAAATTAAGGAACATATGAATATAATGAACGAGCAAGAATATCCATTTGAAATATACATACCAGGTAATTAAGTGGTTTCATGTATGTAAAAATTATGTATTAGATACAAAAGATGCTAATTATTTTATTGTCACAGGTGAGAAGATTAATCAGATCTCTTGTTAGCTGAGTGTTGGGTCCATCTAAATACTTCAATCTTAGTTCAGAAACTTCATCAGGGTTCTCCAGTATGTGGAGTTACGACTTACACGGTATGTGCCTACATCTGCTTCCATAATTTCCATGTTATTAACTCTCAGAAACAGAGTCAGCTTTCCTGAATGGCTTACAGGAAGTGACACGGGAAGCGCGACCAATCGAAATAGCTACACCCATTTAATCATCTCCCCTAGAGTTTACATTGAGTCTCTAAGAACAAACAGTCTGCCTGTACCCATTCGGGGAAGAAACTCCCATTAGAAAGTTTGCTTGATATAATTTTGATGAACTTCCAAAAGATAGTAGGGTTTTTGTAAATTTTCAAAAAATTCTTTGCTTACCACTTGCAAAGAGAAAATCGTTTAAAGAGCGCAGGTTGATATAAGAAGGGGTGTAGTTAATCAACTCGAAAAATGAAAGTAAAAGTTAGATCATCGAAGAAAGTTAGTAAGTGGGTACGATATGCTGGGATTGGAAAATTTTCTAAAGAAATTTAACTAATTTTGATATTACTTTTTATCAAGATTTATCACAAGTCCAAAAGACAACACAAGGTTAATTGACTAATTTCATGCTGTTAAATACTTTTCAGATTTTTATTCGAAGCGACTGATAACACATATAGCTGATAGCACATAGGAATAAGCATGCCTACTATAAACGTCGTTTAAAGTAAATTCTTCGAGACGTAACAGCAGTTACCACGATGGCGTTTCAAATGGTACTTGTGGTCTCAGGGGATGCTGTTTATCAGAGATGCTAACATCAAACAACGTACCACAGAGCCACAGAGAAATTAAGGGCTACTATTAATCTTGATCCTTCGCATCCAATCTTCTCCAGAGAAATTATACAATTCTTAAAACACCGTACAGCATCTAGCCAGAACCTGTGACCGTGTAATTCAAAGACTTAATTACCAGATCCAGGATCCTTCCTGGGTCTGGAGAAGGAATGGAAATTGTATAAAGGGGAAAGGACGTTAATTTTACAAGGAACAAGACAGCCAGTATTATCGTTATGGAATTTTCATGGCAGATCCAGTGATAAAATATCATATAACGACGACGTCAACGACGCTATCAAAAAAGGCAACGACCCGCAACTTTAAAGAAAATACAGAAGTCAGTCATAGTGGATAGTCACCTTAATGAAAGGGAACGACAAGCGAGGGTCGGAAACCCTAAGAAAAAAAATGGTAGTTAGGGAAGACGTAGATCCATATAGATTTTTCTGTTTCTTTTCCTTTCATTCAATACTGTATCCCTTTTCTCTCTCTCTCTGATTTTGTCCTGTCTAAAGCTTCGCACACGCATTTGAGCAATGCTCTCAACTCTATTGAGGTTGGTCCCTAGACGGTGAGTAAAACTCTGACGGCTCGTAAAGAGGGATGTTTCGAAGACCAGACTACTGGCTGATTCGTAGGGATGCTGCGTCGAGATAAAGAGAGATGAGCGTACGGTTCGTCGCTTCACTAGTACAGAATCGTAAAACAGCAATTTATCCCTTTGGGACTAGTAGCCATGGGTTCGCTCGTAAACTGCGACCCGAATGGTCTCTGCCAAATTTTCTCTCCTTCTGAATGGTGATCGATCACGCGAAAGGGTTTGCTGAGATTTTTTATATATTCTGGATGCGTAATTTGTATCAGTATCGTTGCTGACGTCATCGCCGTGGCCATCGCCGTTATTTCTCCTTAAGCCAGAATTACGGTGGAGGAAGATTAGTGTACTGATCTACCCTCGGCAGTTTATGAAAACTGTCTGTGAAATACGACTGGGGCGTGATATTAGATGGGCCTAAAATTTAATTTTCAAAATCGCAGATTTTATTACGCTTTTTTTTCATGCCATTTTTTAATCTAATCCGAATTGATCTGAATCATTTTTTAAAACTAGTATAACGACGTGGACTTGGAAAATTATTAATTTCATAATCCGCTTATCAACTTCACTTCTTCGAGATAGCCTCGAAACTCTCGGTGCGGAAGTTACGTTCATCACTTAACCGGATATCACGTCCCCAGACGTTCAGCTATCTGCGGTCTGCTATGATTTTTTTACGCAGTACGCTGACTTCTGGACTGACAATTTTCGCAATGCAATTTGGATTAGCGCTTATAAAACGCTAAATTAGCCATTAGACTTACATATATGCAATAGCACTTTGAGTGGGTCAAACCAACATACTCGCACTTTGACTTAATAGCACACAAGTAATTAAGTGGTCAATGTAAGTCATCATAGATCTAAAATGTTCATCCCTTTAAAAAAGACAATTCTAATCGAGACCCCCGAGGTTTTCAAAAGTACAAGCTCAGTAGTCCTCGTCCCAGATTCAATCTCCTCAAGAGTGAAAATTAATTAATCTTTCAAAAGTTCCAAAGTCTTTTATCACTCATCTTTCTTTCTGCCAAATAGGAGTATTTTCTTTGCCAAGAAAGATCTCACAACCCTTCCAATAAAATATTTTCCGCATTTCTTCTCCACGTATGACAGCGTCACACCTCGTGTCCCGTTCGACTGTCCCAGACCTAAAAAGTCAATACGGCGGACTTTATCTCAACTTTTGTTCTCCTAACTTCCGGAAAGCCGTGAGCGAAAACCCATAAGCATCGTCACTGGTCACGGAAAACGGAAACCGCCACAGCTGATCCGAATTCGTGGATGGTATTTCGTTTATCTTGTATTTCAGCTTATTGAGTAAGTAATGAGACTCTACTGTAATAAGATAAGCTTGTAGTTTAATGAGAAAAAGGTTGAGTGACACTCGACAAAATTTCTATATATACACATACCTCTTTATAGGATACAGCAATGAGCAATCGTACATCGAAGCTTTAAAATGTAAAGAGGGAGGATTCCGGAAGAAATTAAATGAATTCCTGAAATCCAGCATCCCATTCTACATCTTCATTGATACTTCACAGTAAGTAGATATAGATTATCATCTTATCAAACAAACGACTCGAAGTAGAAGATAGGCGTTCGACGCCTAGTCTCTCTGCGTCAGTCATATAAAAATCTCATGTCATCCGTGCAGGTTGATCCCGTCGAATGAAGTTGCATGGCTGATTGAGAATAGCCGAGTGTAGCCATCTGATGATAAGGTGGAGGTCGCCATGATATCCTCAAGAGGACGTTCTCTTCCGGTTCGAGATCGACGCCGGCGCCGGATGAAGTGGTTGGCAGACGTCCGGAACTTATGGAGCTGGTAATTCCGGATGAACAACCAGGCATTAGACCACTTACACCGTTCGTTGACCCTGGACCTACGCCGACGCCGACTCCAGTTGGTCCTCCAGGTAGCCCGGTTGTCCCGCAGCCGCTGCTAAACACGATCCTCTGCTTCGAGAAGGACTACTTCTGAAACATGAGACAGTATCAAAATAGGAAACTCTACTAGTTGTAAGAGAAATATAAAAGGGAACTATTTTCTGGCACAATACCGGATCTAGCCATGAGGGACGCTCTTCCCAAATAAATAGTGGAATCGTTTCCGCTGAGGTCACTGTTTCCGGCCTGGACACCATTGCGCATCGCTGCCACGGATATCTCGTCCTCCGCACAACCGCAATACGCGCTGGAATTAAAAGTTACAGTCGTGTCCTTATAGATGGCAGTAATCATTATTGAGTATCGATGTTACGATACAATTAACTTGAAACGTAATAAAAAAAGAAGATTATGGCCTAACGATCGCGTGACTACCATCTTAATGCTTTCCTGCCATATTATAATGCAGATTATATTACCTGACTGTCTGAAATAAGGAATCGCTGTCATATTAAAACTAGAAACAACATAATAACCATTGCGAATGCTTTTACATTTTTTATTATTGCACCTTGTTTTGGCTGAGCACGAGGAAACGTAGATTGCAACAATGTTGCGAATGTAGGTTTAATTATGGATGATGATAGCATAATTGCATGTTTAGATGCACGTAACGCACTGATGATCAACGTTAAGAATGGAAAGTGCCTATATTTGGATTATGATAATGTGTGAGAAATGTTGGCTATAAACTAGCAGCTCTTACCTCCAGCAACGATAACAATCAAACAAGCTGAGAAATGCTTGTCGGAACTTCCGGTTCATGAAGCAATAAGTTATTGGATTGCAGCAGCTTGAAACGTAAGCAAGAAGCTGGACCAGACTGATCCCTGTGCTTCCCACCAGAGAGTAGACAAGATCAGGTGCGAA
>JARPRH010022288.1:0-10325 GCA_031763665.1 Calameuta haemorrhoidalis
GCTAGAAAAACTATCAACAGATAGCACGAGAGCGCGAGACAGTTCGTGACACCTCGGTCGGTGCCCCGAGACAGACTAATTTGACAATAGCCAAATTCGAGAATCAATCATTCTGATTGGTCGAGATCCTTGTACTTGATAACTTGTGACCGTGAGTTCAAAAATCACGTCACAACACATACCACTACGTTTTCTCAGCCACAATGTCGAGTCTCTAGCGTTCAAAGCAGATTTTAAGTGCAGTAGGGAAATGTTTATGGGGAATCTTTTGATTTCGACATAGCCAGCTGTTGAGCACCATTAAAGCGCGACGTCACACAAACTTGCTCACATGTTTCCACGGCTTGCCACAACGCACAGCCGTCAACTCGAACTTCGACGATCAGTTCCATTTCCCCTTAATCTTTATGCCTCCCTATTGCCAGAACATTTACCAGCTTGGCACACACGTTTGACGGAATCGAATTATTTACGGTTCATTATAACAAACTCTATCTTGAACATTGATGAGGCCCAATCAATGAACTGTCACTGCAACAAGGAACTGTTTGAACTGAACTTATATTATTAATTTTCGGGGTACTGGCAAATATCTACTTTGGGTCCAGATAAGTTTCCACAGTTGGGAAAGAGCAAATCATAATATAGTTTAGCAGTTCGGCATATTGGTTCGCGTCACACCGAGTACCAACTAGGTTTACATTATTGGGGATGTCTGGTCCCAGCCTAGCCGGGACCCTTTCGTTATCAAGAAACTTATTAGGATATTTCTACTAAGGAAGCTGAAGTAATAAATGTAACTTAAAATCTGTATCAGAATGTATATTTCGAAACAATTGTTATACACATTCGTAACAAGCCAAAACTATACTTTTCTTTGTATATTGGTGCTTAAGGGGGACTGGAACTTACTTTTTTATGTGTGAGTATATCACACGGACGAGAGCTGGAAGCGAGGAAACTGTGTAACCAAGAATACCATTGTAGAAAGCACTGTCACTAAATTCGAAGTCAATATGAAACCTTTCGACAAAGAGACTTTCCCTAAGGAACTCGATTTTAAGAACACTGATCGGAAAATGTATAAATCAGAAGCGAATACTGACATGTAAAGCCGCCACAGTAATACCTTTGCCGTTTCCTATCCAAGATTTATTATATCACACTGATGCACAGAACCACCGATCAGAATCTAAAAAAGGGGCACGTAAGAAAAGTTTTATTCGTTACAACTTTATACCATAGCACTGGAACTTGCTAAATACCGTAAGTGCCAAGCACTTACGTAATGGAAGTCATGAAATTAACTTGAAATAGGCCTGGCACGCTAAATACTAAACATCCCCATAACGGGATCGGGGACTGCGCCAACAACCTAAGACGAGTCACCCATCCACAAAGTTTCACCATATCCTTACGAAGAGATGAACGCCATTCCAACTGATCTTCCCTAACGCGGAGGAATCTAGAGAGGGTGGCTAATACAAAATATTACCTAATGCGTAACTATTCGGAAGCTTCGTAGCGTCCAAGAGAAGAGAGAAAGTTAGATAGAAAAATCACGAGAAGTAAATAAATAATTTACATGCACCGGAGCTATATTTTAAAACATCCCAAGCAAATAAATAAGCTAAAAATATCAAAAGAAAGTATCATAAGCCAAAGCATGCGACAAAGAAAAGTATAGTATATAAGCGGTGCAGGATAAAGCCAAACCAAGTTAGCAAAACTCTTACGCTAAATTCACAAAGGAAAGAAAAGAGATTCTATATAAACCTTTGGTAAAGCTATCCTAGTACAGAAAGTATAAAAATAAAGAAAGAGTTAGAGAAGTAACAGAAAAACTAAGGTATACAAAAGCGAAAGATTAATTTTCCGGATTGGATGTTACACGCTAAATCTTACACTAGAAATACGATTCACTATATAAATGATTCTATATAAACTCAAATTAAGATAATCTACGGATGACTCTAATCGTGGCGTGATAATGGATACTTTAATGTGGCGGGTTTTTCCCGTCCGTCAGAATAGGTTAAAATAGGTTATTACATTAGCCTGGGGTTCACCAGCAACTCAATTTCCAGACGAACTTCTTACACGAGAGGCTATGGCGATGCCCCGAGAGACTCGGAATTTATTCTACTCCACTTGATTGTACTTTATGTCGAGCAACACGACCTCGACCGGCGTGCGACCATACACACACAACAGCCAGCTGGACCAAGACGACGGAGAAACCCGAGCAGAAATTTATTCAGGGTGAAATCCGGCCCATATCAGGCTTACCTTGTCTGCCTGATCTGGCCCAAAACCGGCATCGCGTCAGACCCAGTTGTGGCCTGTAACGCGATTTAGCATCGGCTCTAATCAGGTGACTGATCCGATCCCGGTCAGGTGCTTGATCTGGGCCCGGTCAGGTGCTTGATCTGGGCCCGGTCCGGTGTCTGATCCGGCTTGCTCTATCGATGCCTGAGCTTGCTTGGTAATCTGATACTAACCTTATTAGGCCATGCCTTATCGTTATCTAATTTGACCCTGATGTCAGTTACATCCAGCTTTCCAAATTGGGCAAAATAATCACAGTAGCTGAACCGGCCCTGATCCTGCTGATGGTATTGGACCGTCCTGGTCAGGCAGGCCTTACTATTACCTGATCTGGCACGGATACGAATACTTTGACGCAGACCTTATAACGGCATGCCATACAATTACCTGATATGGGCCCTGAAGCCAGCGACGTCAGACTGTTCTGTGGTTTGGATCATGAAGATATTCGGCCAGCCTGATTCATCATGCTTTAGCAACACTTCAGCTGACCCTGATAGGATATCAGGCAGCTTGACTAAATATCTACTCGGAAACGTCAACGAGCGATTTCGTCCAGCGCCAAACCACGAGCATCCTCCGTGAGCGTATGCAGTGACGTAGTATACATATATTTAGTTGCGTTCGTGATTGCCCCGAGCGATACCGGACCCAGCTTCACCGACCATCCAGAGGACAGCAGGGTCGGCCTGGCGGCGTGAATCGGAACTAGTGAGGTCGGAAGCAATTCTTGCCCTCAGGAACACCAGAGAACCGGGAGCATCGAGGAAAAAAGGAGCAGCACCACTGAGTGGCTGATAAGACGATCCGGCTGGACAACCGTATCCACCCGCGCCATAGATTTGTGAAAGTAGAATTTTCCTATTAGCCCTATTGTCTAGGGCAGTGCTAGTGCACTCTTATCGGATAGAATAGTCGCGCATGCGATCGTCTTATATTATTTGGAAAACCACCGAGAAACGGTATTTCGAGTCCTTGCACCCGGAGTCTTTCACGAAATGTTCGCGTAGCAACAGTCGCTCCGCGCGTGAGAATTTTAAATAGAATTTAGCAACATTTGAAATTTGTAAAGTTTAAGTGATTTATTGAATTATTTGTGTATTGCGTCTGGGCTCAGGTTCAGAGTCATTTGCAGCTGCTGGGGTGAATCTTTCAGGGTTCTGTTCATGCTAGTTAAAACCAAAACCAAACTAAATTAAAATTTAGGATTACCTTTTGTTAATTTAGTTTAATCGTTAAATTATTGCGTGCGCACAGAACGCTTCGCGGAATTGCTGCAGATCTAGCCACGATCTAATAATTGAGAGTAAACTTTATCGACGCGGAAACTTGTTACTTTTTTTTTGTATTTCTGCCGATCATTATTTTTATTGTCAATCTACTTTGAGTACCGTTCCCAGTAACCAGAGCACGTTGTTATTCGCAACGGGCGCGAATTAGAGAATCGAACCACCACTCTTTCCTGTAATTGAGCTTGTGGAGGACTGCATCTAAACGGGTAAAATTCGAAAGAGGTATTTCAAGCCTGAATCAGAGTTCCAGGGAAAAGGAAAGGCCGGACTGTAGGAATCGGTATATTCGCCAGGGTCTAGTATATCTGGCGCCAAAGGCTTTTCTTGTTCGGGCTCTCCTCACGTCTGGTAACGTCGGAACGATTCAAAATAGTCCTAGATTTTCGATCTATTATTTGTAATCTCGTTCGTTCCCGCAAATTCCGGGCGCGATTACAATTTCAGCATTACAATACTTGAACTAATGTGTTTCGAAAGGCAGAAACAAACTAACAAAAATGCGAAAAGAATACAATTGCTTAAGCTAACACTGAAAGAACACTAAAGAGACACTAAAAATGTAGAACGATCCACAAAGCGCTAAAAAATTTAACATCATTAAAAAAAAGGAAATCGATTTTACTGATAATTATAAATTGTTCCGAAATTATTTAATATTTTAATCATAAAGAAACAAACTATGCGGAGGCCGATCTTTGGGTTCCGAAAGCACGCTTGAGATGCGGTATTTGTATCGATACCTCTCATGACCACCAGAGGAGTTCCAGTCGCACGTCTGCGGACAAATAGTAGTACTGTGACGTATGTACGTACAAAGCATTACTTGTGGCGCATTACATCCAACAAGGGTCACAGTAATTCAATTTAGAAGAATCAAAGTTTTCAATCGTACGCTATAATGTATATAGTGATATACAGAAAGGTAAGTATTTACGATATACAAGTAAGTTGCCTGTGCAAAGATGTGGATTTTGAAAGCGACTTGCCAAGGTGCCGATTCAGAAAAGACTGGCCTTTTTTTTCCAAATGTCCTACTTTCCTCTTTTACCAAATAGCTCATTTCAACTCTGGGAATTGTCACTCAGCCATTTAAGACTTTCTCTTATCCCTAAACCTATTCTATATCATCTTAAATCTTAACACATAACTTTTCACTTGGCCTTCCAGCCGGCACATCAGTGTTGACCATATTTTGTTTGCACGCGTAACTATTTCTATCTAAATGACTAAAGCAAATCAAATTTAATACTTATACTATACTACGCTACGAATCTTTCCGATATTACATGTATTAAGAAAATGTTACAAAACAGTTTTAAATCAATTCAAATATATTCCTGAGAGTTTTAGATGCATCTTTTAATTTTAACTTCGTACGCAACAAACTTTCTCGAAGTTTCACGCATTGATTGCAATTCTAAGCATTATACATATTTAATCTAAATTAATCACTGTTAACAAACACAAATTCTCATCTCTGTATTCGTATAACTAAACTTTATTTTCACATAACAAAACTAAAAAAACCGTACGTCAACCCGGGTAAATCCACGGAAGTCGGGAGTTGAACACAATAAAATAAAGAAATAGGCAAATGTCACTTGCAGACATGCGAAGCAACTGCCACGTATCGTAGGAAGTCGAACTACTAGACGAACCTACTTGCAGGCGTGTTTTCGATTGCTGCACCCCGGCCTTCTTCGGCCTCCTTATAGTCCATTCTTCCTGATTTTAATATAGGTTTTTTGTCCCTACGAAATGATTAGAATGATCGCACAGCTACTTTCTCAGCTATATCCTTAAAGCGACGATCTGCGCAAGCGTGAGCGGGCGAGCGCGGCAGAGCTTGACAGCACGGGTCTCGCGGGTTGTCACGGGGAGCAGCAGCAGTCGGGGCCGCTCACTCACCCTACTCACGGACAGGCGTCTAGTTAAAGCGTGCATCTGATTGGTTCATCGAAATCGTTAATGGGCCGATAATTACGCGTCGGATCAAAAAATGTAAAAGGAACTTTCGATTCGTTATTTCCTCCACCTTCAACCCCTTAACATTCCAACGGGTATTAAGCCTGTATAACGTATAGTTCAATCGCGGGAGTTAGCGAGAAAGTCACCAAAATGTTCTAAATTATATGCAAGTTTCAATAAGGATGAGTATGACCGGCGTCTAGAAGTACTATAGGTATACGAAAAAATTATATAACAACGCGGTATCGTCAAATGCGGTACCAATGAGATATTCAAATTCTAATACAGGAAATTAGGCAAAGGTAATAGAAAAGATAATATTATGGACACATCCCAACAAGTTGAGCTACTTTAGGGCCTCATGCGGCGGCAAGAACAAAGCAAAGTTACACTAATTTTAAACAGCAATTATTCGCAAAGTTGTGTCGTTGTCGCTGTCGTTGTTTTAGTTCCTCCTACGCGGAAAGACATCCACATCGGAACAATCAAAAGTCGGATATCGCGCAATTGAGGCAGAAGGCCTAAACGGTAATTTTCGCTAAATAAATCGCCAAAGTTTAATGAGCTGGTTAGGGGTCTCACGAAACACCGCCAGAAGGTCGTGGGTTCGGAAAGGGCCTGACGAGCGTCTTTCCTTCCTTCCTTTTCCTCCCTTTCCTGTCCTTCTTGTAAAATTTTACAATTCGAATGTACTATTTTTCCTGTTCCTAATCTTACTGATTTGCCCTAGGCTACCGTTCACTGAGAGGCTCCAAACGTAAGTGAAGTACCTTTCGGACTTGACCAAGATCGAAACCTCCTACGCCCGCTATTTATATTAATTCGGCGCTAATTAAATTGTGATAAATAATAGAATTAATATAAACAAGGATGGCCAAGGAGTTACGGTACAACGAGGGTCATAGCTAATTCACGAAGTTGACCGAAGCTGTCGGTGGTACGTTCGTGAATCTTCGGCTGCGGCAATCTGTTTGCAGGCCGAGGAGCGTGTAAGCTTGCGGCAGACTCCTTCTCCTGTCTCCAACGCTTCCGCAATTTAGGCTCGTCGTAGGTGCTCCCGCGGTCTCGCGGTAGGATGAGGAGCCCCCATGTAAATGATTATATATTCAAAATATAAAAAAAAAATATTATAAATATATGCAAACTATATTTCGCGTCTATAAAAAATATATTCTAAATACAGCTAGTGTATCAGCTAAGATGCACGTTCGGGATTTGCGGCGAAACGGTGGACGATTTTGAACATCAGATGTAGCAACTGTCAAATATTTTTTAATCGCGCCTCGAATGAATATACCTATGATTATTTTTCTTTGAACTTTCGTTCGCAAATAAAAACAATTATTTTCGCCATTTAAAACGTCATAGAAAAAAGTTTAATGCAAAATTTATAGAGCAAGACAATATAATAAAGTAGAAAATATATGTGTATCCTAATTTTTCGTATCCCCAAAGTATCCCTTGCTCATATTTATATATATTCATTCGTATATAACTTGATATATAAGAATTGTACATATTTCAAATAAAACATATTATTATCATGAGAAATAATAAGATGTATTTAGAACAAATAACATTTATTCTAAAAATATGAGATTAATCAGTAACATAGTATATTTACTCCCATGATTAATGTTACGTGGTCGTAAGCACTAGAAATAGCATTTGGATATCAAAAGGTCCTACAAATTGCCCAAAGTGATATTTCTTTCCCATTTCACAACATTTATTATTGTACGATATATTATTATAGTATGCATAAAATCTTTAGATATTATTCCTCTAAAAATTATTGGACATATTTATTAATTAGTTTAAAAAAATGTCATACGTCAAGCATTAAATTAGTTTAAAGTAAATCAGTCTATAGAATAAAACTTTTTGGGTGCTAATTTATTTCCGAGGTTTATAATGTATTAATATGAGTTTCTAGCTTTATCAGAAATAACATTTTCTTTAAAAGAGTTTAAAAATAATCGTTCAATAATTCGTATGTCAAAAAATTTGTTACTAATTGTTATAAAAACTTTATACTTTTATAGCTTAGGTTAAATACATTTTTTACGTTAGAACATACGATTTCACATAAAATCAAAGATGAAGTATAACCTACTAGATTATATGAAATATAATATTAAACATCGGCATTGTTACTTATCAAGTTATCACTCATCAGTGTCTGTTATTTTTTCTAGTGTTCGTGAGATATCTAATGTTGGCTTATAGAATATTATTAACGCGTCAACGTCAAACCATTTACCTCTAAGACTAAATTCTTTCTCATGGTTTTCAGAACCAAACAACAATTTAGCAACTTAACGGCAAACTCCTAAAGCCACTCAATGCATCCAGCCTGGAGGTAACCTAGATACTATATGAAATACAGGAATCTTAAACAATATTAATTTTCCTTCCAACATTTGTTCGTGAGTCTAAATTTTTTAATTATAAGTTCAACATCCATAGTTGAAAAATGCGTGCTGTTCCTCTTCCTTGGTCAACTTGTTCTCCGTGATGATTAAAAAATGAACACCTATGTATATTTAATTGATATTTGGGCCAATGGTCTTGCGATAAGATCGCATGTCCCTGTATTCTTTATGAAACTATAGTTCATTATAAACAAAATTGAAATCATTGTTACACAATTCGTTTCATTCATCAACAAACTGAAGTAATCATTTACAACGGGCTTCCTTGACTACACCATATACTACATAGCATAATGTTTTTCCTTCTCAATTTTGGTGAAAGTTCATTTAATATACTGTAACGTATTTCCTCAGTTCGACATCGATAACGAAAACCTACGTCACCTTCGGCCATCCACCCTTCGTCCATGCTTCCGGATGCTAGGCGGGCGCCAGCCAATTCTTTTTCCACCGAGAACTGACTAGTCGGTATGACCTGGGAGATGAGACGGAACAGTCTCAACTCCGCCAAGGGAAGAGCTTTCACGGAACCTATCAGAAAATACGAGCTTAACGGATCCTGTCGACTTTGAGGGACGCGTAAAATCGAGAAACGCAACCGTAGGTCCTGATCTTTGGGGTCGCGTAAAATCAACAAACGCAACTGGATGCACCAACGGGAGCGGACGATAACGAAAATGCACGGCCGCTCAGGCTGCTGAGACCAGGTAGAGAGGGTCGGCGGGAGTAAGTGTCAGGTAAATAGTGCCGGAAACCGCCAGTAATTGATTGAGAATATATCAGACCGACCAGGAGCTATAAAATCGAAATCCTTCTACCAATAAATAAATTGGGAGTCTTCTTGGGAGCTGGTTCAGTTAATCAGTGTAGACCGAGACCTGTATCCAAGGGACATGCAGGTGGGTACTGTGCCGCAGCACTGCACTTCTGAAACACGCCCGGATAATCGATAGGATTTTCTGGATTTTGCGAGAGCAACGCGAGAACTACACAGACGAGAACTTTTTATACCGTCTAGGAATCGCAGCTAGGAGAACTATCAACAGATAGCACGGGAGCGCGAGCCAGCTCGAGGCACTTCGATCGGTGTCCCAAGGCAGACTGCTTTGACAATAGCCAACTTGAGAACTAATCATTCTGATTGGTCGAGATCCGCATAACCGATAACTCTTATCCTTTCCTTCGAATCGTCTCTTTAAACTAAATCGAGAGCGTTCCTTAGCGAATCGGTATGTAACTCTAATTGTAAGATATCCTCCACGACCGCCTCCCCAGGGCGAGCACGTTATCTGAATCAGTAGCCAGAGTCGCCTTGTGACCGTGAGTCGAAAAATTACATCAAATTGGAAGTGCTGAATAGTTTGACGACTGAAAAATCGGAACTCTATCAATCTTGAATGTAATGCTAATGGTATTATGTAGATCAGGTGATGACTGACATCAACGTTTTTATATTTTGATCGAATGTGTATTTGATACCGTGATAACATTTTTTCGTACGTCCATCGCGATATTCGACAACAGACGAATTTTCCATAGTTTCTTATGTAATAACCACAATGATAACATATGTGATGAATTGATAATATTGATAAAAATTTTTTAATCGTTTTTTGCAGAAAATATTTTGTTATTCGCTGTCCAGAGCCATCACTATTGATATTCAATAATTTGGCGATGTCATCAGTCGCAACGAAATTTAAAATTTGACGCATTTTGGTGGCGATCAACAGAAGGGCCTTTTTTAATGCGTGCATAGAGTATTTACTAATCCGTCGATGATTAATATGAGGATCTACTGTTTTAGTGTTTTCATGATAGTCAACACTTTCGTCAGTGATACAGATATTTCAAGAGATATATGTATTAGCATTGGTCCAAGTACACAGATTTATTAGCCTATAGAAGACAATATGATAATAATTAATTTTATTTTAACATAGTTTGTAACGTATTTTTTGGCGGGCTCTACGTTGGGCACCATTTGTAACGTATTTTTTTAACTCTACTCGACACCGATAGCAAAATCCGAGAGCGAACGATCTGCGGGAATTAACCTACGTTACCTTCGGCCGTCCGCCTTTCGTTCATGCATCCGAAAGCCAGGCGGGTGCCAGAAAATTCTTATTTACCCGGGAACTGAAGAGCCGGTATGAACTGGGAGTTGGGGTGGAACAGGCTCAACTACACCAAGAGCGAGAGCTCTGACGGAAACTATCAGAAAGACGGTAGCTTAACGGATCCTTTCGATTTTTGGGGACGCGTGAAATCGAGAAACGCAACCGTAGGTGCTGATCTTTGG
>JARPRH010022298.1:0-10324 GCA_031763665.1 Calameuta haemorrhoidalis
CCGTACGGAATTGATGAACCGGGAGAGCAATAACTTCTTCAAGAGCACCACCAGGTACTTTGATTTACTTAACCTTATAAAATTGTTACGTCCTATAGTCCTACATCCCCTCTTGTTCCGCTAGTAATATACTTAGCATCTGTATACTACATTAAGAGATACTGTATAATTGCGTGTTTCTTTCAATTATTTTAATTATTCGCACTTATCACGTCAGTCCTATTAGAATTGTTCTAACTTCTCTCAGACGTATCTCTTGAAGAGTGCTATGCCAGAGTTCAACAAGAGAGTAGCAACAAGTATCTAGAATAGCTGTATGTCGTGTAGTCGGTACGTGACTGGTTTTTTGAAGATACGAAATAAGGTAGAGGCACTGTGAATTCTGGTGGAAAATATAATATGAAGCACCACTACTGTTACGTTAAATAGAAATAGGTTACAATGTACTCTTTCCACAGCTGTTTCTCATATTCTATCGCGTGTGGACGAAGATCTATATTTGAGTTTTGTATTCGAGTTGAAAGTCCTCTGCCTGGTCTACGTAATTTTAAATGCTTTGCATACAAAACGAAGCGACTAGGCTGTATTTTATTTATTTATTTTAATGAATAATTTAATCGTTAAATTAATATAAAAAGCACTCGACTTCCTACTCGAAATAATCCAATTCGGTTGAACCTCGATCAGTCAGGCCTAAAAACATTTGTTTATTTCGATATTGACTGGGCAAGGGTTACCAACCACCAAGGGATATCTCGCGCTCTCAATCGATTAGCGTACAGTACCAGCTAGAAGACTTGTCAATAAATCAATCAATAATTTACCTTTAGTACGACCCATCATATAAAACGTAATATCAAAAATTAAATAACTAATTATCGGCTACAAAATCATTACGGAATACAGATTAGAACGTCTATCATCTAATCATTCGCTCGGTAGATAAGTTCCTATTGAAATTTGAGTTGTCATTAAAAAAAATGAAATGAGAAAAGAGTTATAACTGGCCAGGTGAAGCGCAAACGTGAAGTCATAAAGTGCCGGCTTCATTTTAAACGATCAGATACCAAAATAAATGTTCTGCGGGAGTCCTTGGAGTGTTTCTCATATACACTCAATTGCTACTTCGATATCAATACTAAATATATTAGACTAGCAAACCCTCTCGAAGATACATCGATAAATCTTTTTTTTTTCAAAGTCTAAGCCAAATTGTGTAAACCGATACTGCAGATTCCTCTGTAGATTTAATTCAATTTTTCCCAGTCGATTCGACACTATTTTTTATATTTTGACGCGTTATCGCTATTTTTAGAGATTTCGTCATTCCACTCAAAGCGTCGTTCCGAGTCACGTAGCTACCGTCACTTCGTGTTTGACTCTCGCGTACCTGTGTACGTACGTATTTTCGCTTTTCCGCAGTTCATTCCTATAGAAACATAGAGGATCGGGTTGACTTCAACTACGTTGATCACTCTTTTGCGTCAAACACGCTCCGTGTACTCGTGGCCATTTTTATTTTTTTTTCCTGTCATTTTTTTAACGGGCAGGACTGACAGCCAGAGAGAAAGTATCAGACGTGGGAGCACTTTGCGTTCAGCATTATTCGGTCGGCCCTGCGCCATTTATATACCAGGCTGAAGATATTCCGAGTTCTTTCGTCTGGATTTTCGTTATTTGATGTATCTTGTGCTTCTTGGTGCCTAGTAGCTCCGGTTCGTGACTCCTCGTTAGATTATTTTTCCATAAATGAACATGCACTGGTTCGACGTAACGTAATATCGTGTTTTCATGATGTCGTGTAGCGTCCTCCCGTAAAACCTTTTGGTAACGCGATATTCTCCCGGAGAGAAGAAAAGTTTGTCTAGTCGAGCTAATTTTCTTCTTTCCAAAGGAACTCGAGTCGAGTCTGTTTGTTGGGGTTTATTGATTTTTTCCTTGTGCGCGTTTGCCGCTCTATGTTTTTAGATACACGTGCAAGGGTTGCTCGTGCCGAGGGTAGCGTTGAGTCACATTCTTCCTATTGACCGACCAAATTTTGTACGACGAATATTACGAAGCTACGTGCCACGCGGAAGTAGGACTTAGGGGCTGTTAATTCGTTTTTGGCTTTACGCCCCTGCCGGAGGAGTTTCGGTGATGCACCCCTGGGGGCTCCGCCGACCTTCTCAACAAATTCAAATCGAGTCTCCCTTCTTCACTGCTTTGCCTCCCGAGTATCGCGACGGGAGTCGCGATAAATTGCCGATCGATGAATTTAAAATCTTATCAAAATTTCGATCGAAGGTTTACTCGGTCGAATAGATAAGACGCGATCTCTGGCAGATAAAGATGTTGAATTCTTATTCCTCCCTGGGATAAACTAGGAATCGTACAATGGCAGCGAGTAGAATGGTAAAAAAAAAAGGATGAGAGAAGCGCTTTGGTGCTTATTGAAAAAATTATTTTGTCATGTTGCGTAATGCACCTCGTGACGCAATCGTCCTTGACACGTGACCAGTCACGTGGGGAAAAAATCCACTCTTCTCCCCACTACAGCGACGCACTCTGAAACGTATATGGCTACACCTATCCGCGCACAAACAAAGTTAATAGGCAAAGCACGAAAATTATACGACTAAATTTGCACCTACTACGTATACGTATAGGCGCGTGTGAGTGTAGTAAATGGCAGAAGCAGCGACGGAGTCATTCCCGGTTTTCTTTCGCCGGATGCGCGCAGTCATTTTTAACACTTGACACTGGGCAGACGTCTCTTTGACGGTTCCTCTCGGCCATCCGATTTCAATTTCTGGATTCTGTCCGATCTTCGCGATCTTCGCGATGTTCGCTCGAGACCTTATTCCGCCTCAGCACGTGACCGTTCTTCGGTATCGGTGCGTAAGACACTATGGTGCATCCACTTAACTATTTATCAACCTTTTGTATTGTATATACGTAACCCGTAGACTAGCCGAGGAATTGCAAGCTTCTTGGATACACGTGTGTGTTTGCATATACTTACTTCTTTCTCATTTTCATATACTGATACGTGGTCCGCATTGGCGCGCGATTAGCCTTTGTAATTAAAGAGATCAAGTGCGATTGGTTTTCGCAATCGCCGGTGATTCAGTGCGAGACCGAAGTCGTCTCGGTTAAGCACTCGTTGACTCGTTGACTCGTTGACGAGCGGCTCAGCCTCTTTAAGGAAACCTTAATTCGGTCAGTGTCGACGAGCACCAAACTCGTCTAAAAATTCATCAACTTTCCATTTTTTTCTTCTTTTTTTTCCTTTGCGAAACACACTCCAATTGACGAATGGGCAACGTATGTACGGACTTGTCACGCGCTCGTATGTAAAAAGGGAAAACGGCTTCCATATTCTAGTATTTAATAACCGATCGATCTGTCAAGTGGCGGTGAATTTCGATAAGAAAGGATTACGGGAGCCAACCGGAAATAGTGGCGCTTTGCAGTAATCAGGAAACGCAAATATTTTATTTGTTTATCCCGCGCAGGGAATTTACTTCGGAATGCGATTCAAGCCAGATAAGGACTTATCGGATTTTTCCTAGATTTCACTCTGAAATTCTGAGAAGAATCAGATGTGTACCCGTGGCTGATTAGATAGACGGGAATTCCGCGGTTTAAATAATTCAGGCATTTCTCTCTGTATTTATCAATCCGATTTCCCATGTCGATTCGTGGGATCGCACCGCGCAAAGTCACGTGACACTCTTGGGACGCATCTTGGAAAACCCTTCAGTCTCGCGGGGGACTTGAGCTTTGCTTTTCCGGCATGACGTTACGTTTATTATGGGTATATATACCAGGGACGGAAATAACATCATGCACTATTCCAGGCCCTTTCCCTCCTCTGGAGGGAGGTCGTTCACCTCGCCAAGGAAGACTCGCCACTTCCGCTTACGTGTCGGCTAACTCTTTATTGAGGTCCCTACGTTATCTAAGGTATCTCCGTGCAGTTTACTCGAGCCTTACTACTTTTATCCTTAGGAGGTTGGCAGTATCGTAAACCCTTGCCACTTTGAGATCCTTGGGTTTTTTTTCTTTTTCATTCGTTTCAACATCATTTTTTCTATGATCCATAAATCCGTTCGTTCTTTGATCACGTTTCTAGTACCTTTGTTTTATCGTCAATCTAGTCCTGACCTATTTAGAAAGAAGATGCACATCTAGGACCACCACCACCCCCCGCCCCCTTCTCTCTTTCTTTCTCTCTCTACACTCTAGAACTAGCTGGCAGTCACGATGATGCATCGAATTAAGGAAATAACGAAGAATAATGATAAAAACTAACCACGAGTTAACAATCCTCTCCTTCCCTCGTATTGCGTATCCGTGATTTGCTGCGATTGGCACCCTTGGTGACTAACTACTCTGCAAAGCCGACATCACACGAGCAGCAGCGAGCACCGCACCACGACTTCTTCCAAGACAGGCGGTTGGGACAAGATCGACAGTGCTGTACCGCCGACTCGTTCAGCCTTCGACAGTTTCACCAGGTGACACTCTAAAGCCTCGCTAAAAAAAAAGAGAAAAAACTGCCAGATACGAAGCACCAGTCGTTCGTTCGCCTCACAAACCTTCCTTTTCCTGGATTTACCTGACACGCGCGACACCCCGCTCGACCATGATCCACCGTGACCCTTGACCCGTTTCTCTGCTACCTTGGATCATCCAGATCGTTATCCATGTCGAGACGTTGCACAATAGCGGCTGAGAGAAACTTTTTAAAATTGTCTCGGCCCTCGGGAAGCTTCTCCTTGCGTATCTAATGCTTCGTCCTCTCCACTTTATTCTCTTCTCCTGATCTTTGTGCTTTGCGTAAATGCTTGCGTTTTTTCTCTCTGCCTCTTTCGTTACTGTTTGTTCCGGCGATACAGAAGCGCAGCGAGCAGATCTAGAATAGACGAAATAAAATAATGCATAACCTAAACCTTAGTCTTCTTAAGATCTTAGGATAGTCTAGGTTAGTTTTTAGTAGACCAGAGACCCAAGTAAAGGTTCAAGGAGGTATGAGATAAAGTTTATATATGTACGCAAACTATCTACGTAGATTGAATGTGAAATACGAAGGAACCTAGAGATTAGATAAGGCATTACTAATTGTCGACGGTGATGCTAATAATTGTCGTAAGAAAGCGCGTAGCTGTAATCGCTCTTTGTTTAATCCACTGCCTTTTTTTCTTCCCCTCTCTATATTTGTCAGTGTCTGCTCTTGACGTAAAAATAGATGCCGTTCAGTGTTCTATCGGGATCATCTAGATGATTTTTCGAATCGCAAGACGATGATGATTTTTCATTATTTTGTAACTTGATCTTTTGAATTTTCCAGCACGACCACACAGCAATCGAGCCAGAACAGCTCACTGAGTCCTCAGCACGATGCGCACACCTGGCTGGATGGACTCAACAGTCCTCTGATTCAAGATGAGGGAAACAACAAGATGCTGAAGCTGCGCTTCGACGTCTCCCAGTACACACCGGAAGAGATCGTCGTGAAGACCGTGGACAACAAGCTTCTGGTGAGTCTTCTTCCACGATAAGATCTTATCGAGCTGCTGCTGAATTGGCTTGGAATAAAAGGAGAGTAACAAACTGTTGGGCAATTCAGTCCAGCAGCAGCGATGCGTGTTGCGTGTTGCGTGTTGCGTGCACTTAACATTCCCTGCGCCTCGTGCAGTTGCGCAACTTTCGCAAGGTGGCGCGTATCTGGTTCGCCGATTGCGTAAGACAAGAGACGCGACGCATCGGCGGGGGATGCTCCTCGTCTTTCCTCCCGATGTAATTGGAAATATCGGAAACGTTAATGTTTACGTGCACTCGCCGAAGAAATTCATGGAGAAGCCTCCTATTTCTGGATTGTGGTTTATGCGAGTTCGGCATAGTGAATATTTTTCTTGGTTTTCACGGGGGGTCTGCCCAATTTCGAAAATGGCCGACAGTTACGGATGGACAGGAGAGATGTGTGATGTGTACGGTAAACGAAGGTGGGAGTCGACTCGGTTCGAGTCCGACGACCGAAATAACCAGCTCCGAAAATACCGGTGGTCGTCACACCGACGGACCGGAATAATGCCGCCATTGTGAACCGACGTGCTGAATTCTAACTAGTTCGCTTCTTTTTTTTCTTTATTTTTTTGCTATGCAGTATCTTGGCGGGAAAAGGATAAAACGTTGGAAGATTCTCTCGCGGTAGGTTTTTTAATGCAGGCAGTCGGGGAAATCCCCACCGGGGATACCTTTGACCAGCACCTCCGACTGCACCGAACCACAGAATATTTCAGAGATAGATTCGATCGGAGCAAATAAATGGAGAAAGGTTAAAGAAACAGTAAAGATGGCGACGTACCGTTATGCAAACTCCAGTTCAATGCACCGACTTGTTGCTACGCGAGAAATAATGGTGGCATTTCTTCCATTTCCTTTTGCCATTGTCTTCCCATTCGAATGATCTCATAGGCGAACACTCGACCTTTCCTCCCACGAGTCTTTTTTACTGTCCAATTTGTTTTTGACTCTTCGTAACGGGATGGTCCCTTCTTCTGTAATTCTTGGTCGCTTTCGATCCCTCTCCTATTATTTTTGGCGAAAGTCAATGGCATCGAGGTCTCTCTCGTTGATCATCTCTATATTTAGACGCTGATTTTATTTGACGTTGAAATTCTTTCCAGAGCCTTTGCTCCCTCTTTCTCCGGGTTTTCGGCATCCTCCTTCCGGTAGACTCGACGTTTCCCGCGTTAAAGCCCAGTTGGTCCCACGTTGTGGACTCTAAGTGTCAAGTGAATTGGCAGAAGAGTCTCCAATGTTTGTTGACGCTTCTGTACTATGTACGTTACTATTACTAAGATTCTGTTACGCAATATGTGGAAATATTTATATTTTTCACTAGAATCTTCTAATTTCGCCTTCGCACTGTGGACGCCAAAAAACGCGTCGGCGTAGGCGCCGGATGCAGCGTCCTCGGACTCGAGTTATATCTTATTTAACGAAGAAAGTGGTATCGCCTTTATTTTATTTGCAAGGAGAATTCTATTCTTCTCTAACGCGAAGGCTGCAATCTGGTTGTCAAGGCCCACCAGATTTGGGAAGGGACGAGGGGGCCTTCCCTAAAATCCCTTAAAGGATACTCGAACAAGGTCGACCTCTTCTCCAGCTTCGACCTTCGGCCTTCGGTGCATCGGGACCGAGAAGAGCCTTAAATAGCAAAGTGGACAGAAGGTTCTCGAGTTTCCTTCGGCTCGTTCGTTCAATCGAATTTCGAGGGCGTCGGGACGGTCGCCGCCGCCGTCTTGTCGCCCTGTGCTTTGCTCTCCACGAGCCTAACGTCAAAAGTGTGGCGCTTTATATTTAGTCTCTGACTCAGACAAGGCAGCGGCTGCCCGTTATTTCGGATTGCAGGGGGAGGAACGAAGGAAAAAGAAGGTTGGATGGATAAGCAGAAGCGTAGGAAGAGAAAGGAAATCGAATTAAAGCTGAAGGATCGAGAACTAAGAGCTCAAGATACTCGGCAGGTATCGCGTTGTGGATTCACCTTTTTTTTTTTCAGTTGAATTCAGGATTCAGGTTTTTTTATCTTGTCGACTGTTTTACGATCCGCCATTTTCCAGGCGCACAAAAAGATCGCGCAATTTTTTTTATTACATTGTTAACCTAACGTAGAAAGTGGTCCTCGATATATGCTTCGGTCGTTGGAAAATGTGACTGTGAAGGACTTTGAAAAAAAAAAGAAAAAAGAAAAGTACGTAACCCGCACTCACCGGTAAGACGACACTGGGGAACTAAGGATGGCGCATTGAATTACCCGCTGATTCCAGTCAGGGTGTCTTTCGTTTTCTCCAGTCTCACGCAATTCTCCTCGTGTTACAAAGTTTCCTCGGCGCCGCGTTTTCTTGCATATTTTATTTTTTTTTTGATTCTCTTGCGACTTTTATTTTCGGACTTGAAGCACCGATCGTCTTTGTTTTACCGGGTCGCGGATCTAGAGATTTTGAATCGCGTGACTCGTTGAACCATTTCGCGTCTTTTATCGGTCGATAGTGGCTGCACGCGAGTTGACGATCCTTGTCAGGATCCTCGTCACGCGATCCTGATTTCATACATTTGATCTTTAGCAGAATTTATATACCAATTTTCTAACGATCTAGGGAATATAGTTTGCGAAAATATCGAAAACAGCTGTCCGACAATTTTTTTACTGGGGTGTTCGTGCACAGCTATACGTATTGGTATCCTTGCGGTTGGCAAGACTGTGACGTAATCGTCGACTAAAATAGTTGGATTCGTTATATTGGTAACATGTTGGCCCTCTACCAACTATACCACCTATACTAAGCGGGAGAGACACGTCGCATAGTAGACAAAAAAAGTGGCTCCCGATCCCAATTATGAAAAAAAATGTAATTTTAGTAGCGTTTTGACAGATTTGACAGATTTTTTTCTTCCTTACACGGCTAATTATTTGTATATCGATTTTATTTCTCAAGCGTCTCTCGACCTGTCTTAGAATTAGTCTCGTGACATCCGAACGGCTTGTACGTCGAACTGCTGACACAAAGTTAAGTCATTAGCACTTTACGTAATGCAATTAGTGTCGGGAACCTCTTGAACCGACCGATACACAGTAGTCCCCGCGTATACACGCCCGCCGCAGTATCACCCTCACTCTCGGTTACCGGTGGGTGCGGTTCAAATATCCTGTCGATAAATTCCTCTCTTTTACATTTCGCTTTTACTGCACTATAATTGGGCCTTACGTTGGAGGCTGCCATTCGATTAGATTTATATCTACTGTAACTATCAGTATTATCGTTCGCACGCTATGGGTTACGTTTCCAGAATCTACCGTTTTTTTTTTACTGATAAGAACATTTTGGTTGGTCCGAACGTGATTAATGACTATTCCATAATAAATTTCCTAGTCGCAGGATAAAGCTGGCGTCTCCAGGATATCCTTGGCTGGTTATAAATGATTGCTGGCCGCAAGGAGAGGGAATAGGAAAAAAGAAAATAAATAAGGAAGGAATAACGTGTAATAAGACGGTTTCGTGTAGGTATCTATCGATTCACCCAGAATCCAGCCGGATTCAGTCTGATTCGGTCGGACGCGGAGACTGGTCGGTGGACCAAGCACAGATGGGTCGGCGCCTCCCCGGCGGCATTTTCTTCTTTTTCTCTCCTCTTTTTATCGGGGTTGCTTTTCCTTGGGTTTTATTGCCATCCCCCGCAATCTCTCGTCTCCCCCCTCAGCCCACTGCCGCTCGAGGGAAGCGTAAACACGCATTTGGGGAGGCGAGGGGAGGATGGGTCTCTTTATCTCATTGGATTAACCTACTTCTCCACGTAAAGTTCCTTCCATCTTAATGCGCCATTGTTTTTCAACTGTTTGACATACTCTAGAGGCATTTTACATTATCAGGCTGTACGTTCTCAAGATTCTCAAATAATCCAGGCGATTTCCTTCCGAGCGAGCATCGTCACTGACCTCGCTCAATTCTCAAGCAGCAGCAGCAACTATACATTGGACGACGTATTCGTCTCCTAGTCCAGGGCAGGGCTGCTGGCGTCATGGCGGCTTCGTCGCTGACTCATACACTGATGATATAATGCGTTGAGCTTTGCTAGATTTTCCTTTCTGCAAACGTGCCAAAGGAAGGAAGAAGGAAGGTTAGGGACGTCGATAGGGAAATCGATAGGCACGTCGGTGGGTCAGTCGTCGGGCCGAGCACGTTCTCGTTCGAGGGAAAGATCAATATCGCGAGAGGAAGCCGACGAGGACGCTCTACACGGCCGATCATCGATATGTCGACGCTAATGGCTAATAAATAAC
Organism: Calameuta haemorrhoidalis; assembly: GCA_031763665.1. Taxonomy (NCBI): domain Eukaryota; kingdom Metazoa; phylum Arthropoda; class Insecta; order Hymenoptera; family Cephidae; genus Calameuta; species Calameuta haemorrhoidalis. The sequence goes on from JARPRH010022298.1 coordinate 9,830, forward strand.
GATCTCGTAACGCTATAGTCTATTTATAGCTATTCCGTAAAGTCTCTTCCTTGCCGCGTAATTGGAAACCGGAGTGCGTAATTCTGGTTAAATATTCTCGAGACTTGCGCCGTTCGATGCGTCTGATATTAATAACGGGTGACCCAATTGCAGCGGGTCACGTGGAATCGCACGCCGTCACTTTGCTCTCTGAATAATTCAAATGCACGTAATATTTATTGGCAATTAAGTACATCTATGGGCTGTAGGACGGAACGAGACGTTTCCTCGGAGGAAGCTTCGGTACGGAGGCACTTTGGCTGCTTTTCTTAATACTGCATTGTTGTTGATTAACGCTAACGGAGAAGACTAACAAAAAAACAGTGTCTACGAATTAATGATAATGAAAGGCAGATCTGCTGACGTTGATCTTTTTCTCTCTCTCTCTCTTTAAAGGTCCATGCCAAGCACGAGGAGAAGACAGAGAGCAAATCAGTCTACAGGGAGTACAACCGT
>JARPRH010022326.1:0-10318 GCA_031763665.1 Calameuta haemorrhoidalis
AAGTTCTTTCTTGTTTTCCATATTTATTCTTCTCATATGCTTACTTCTCATCGTATAATTCAATTTCCCATACAGATCATCTTACTGATGATAAGGAACAAAGTAGTTTCGTTTTGACGTCAGGAATAGTGGCACATTGCATTCCCTGCAAATCGAGTTAGACCTGCTTTTATTTTTCTTCGTACTACTATTTGCACATCGCCTTGACAAGTCAGGCAACGTGCACGGGCACGTGGGAAGATTGATTTCGCCTCTTTTCCAAAGACACCTGCACTTTATAAGTATTCGTGTCCAAGGCTTCACGTTTTCTTCCTTTTTTTTGTAGATATTTTTTCGCCAACCAACTGGTTTACTAATGCTAGACGGAACTGTTTCAAGCTAAATGATGGCTTGATACCTTTTGCAAATCCGTACGCAACGTCAAAACGAAAACTGCATTCTCTCGAAAATTCATGGTGCCACGATACACGCGGGGATTGAAATTTGCATCCGTAATGAGGCGTAACAGCAAACAGAACAATATTGGAAACGTCATTCTGAATTCCTAAATTTTTCGGTTTAATTTCGTAATCAGTGACCCCAAAGTTTCAAGATATCAAATTTCATCCCAATAAAGTAACTTTTTACGGTTCAGTCCGTCATATTGGATCCACCATTTTGAATATCTGAATTTTGAGCTCATATTCGTAATCAGCGACCCCAAAAACCCTCATATATCGATTTTCAGTAGGAAATTTGGATATAGTTCATGAAAAACAATTTTTTTTGGAAAACTTAACATTTTTCACACTTTATTCATTTATAACAACTTTATAATCTATGCAAAACACTTTTCAACCATCCACGTATGTTCTCGTATCATATATGAACTTCAAAAGAGCAAAACACCTGACAAGAATCTCTTAAATATAAAATATTATATGAAAATGTGAGAATAAAAAGGTGGTAAGTATACTTACCATTATGCCTCAAAGGGTTAAAGAGCCAAATTTATCAAGAACTGCCAACAAGATAAAAAAACATCGTGTATAATATGATGACATTTCTCAATGGAAATATAATAATACAATCATTAGAAATATTCAATAAATTTGTATACCAGTAGGTACTCCAAAAAAGTGTTATACTCACGAGACCCGTGCTATTTGGATTACACTACGAGACTTTGATAAGTGTTGAAAATCTTCAAAATATATCATTTTCCATTTATTCAACAGTAACTATTAAATAACAATTATATACATCAGAGAGTTATGTAAGATAAAAATGACACTGCAATCATGTGTTAATGTGGAACGATAGTCATTTAGTTGAAACAATTCAGATCCATGTCAAACATACCAATATTTGGTAAGCTATTACGAGAAAATTATCCAATTACAATTTGATACTGGAATTGATTTTGACGATTACCTGGTTCATGCAATCAAGATATTATATATTGAAGGGAAAGTTATGAAACTTAATAATTTTGTTTGTATTGTACACAATACAGTGATACACTGGTATTAATGAAATGTATAAAATGTACCTTTTATGTTATTGTATTACGTATGTAATTAGTAATTACTTATGTATTACTTTAATTACGAATACCATATATGGGCCATATACATATAAATTATATATGGCTTTTATATATCTAAAACCGTTTGTGGTACATATATGATCCATATATTTTCCATATTCAATTTTGACCATCTGGACTGTATTTTCGGGTCAGGGTGTGCCTCTGTCAGTTTTAGTTACGAATCTGTGAAATAACTGGGTTTGACAGATTGTTTAGCAGCAGTATTTCTCCGAGGTTAATTTTGCGTCTTAATACAAGAATCTTTTCACAGGTACGTCGGGATACGTTGCACATCATAAGTATAATGGTACCTGCAGGCACGATAATCCAAGATATAGGCTATATTATTAATATTGCTTACGATTGGCACCAATGGAATGTATTACACCAATTGGAATGTATTACAATACTAATGAGTAAGAAAATGAAATGTTAGAGCACCGCACAATCTGGATAGAACATTCAAACTGCGGAAGGTAATACTGTGTCATATGAGGCAACAAGTTAACAGATTCTGGATGAATTTCGTACGTAAAGCAAATATTTAGTATCTGTAATAGAAGGGAGTGGGATTCCATTCGTTTAGAAATAAGTTAGCACAAGTAACTTTACTAACAGGCTCTTCGTAATTAGTTAGTTGGCAGATCTAAGTAATCATCAGGGACATATATATATCGAACAATAAAGTCAATTTTGGAATTATTATTATTTTTCTCGGCATACATTATGTAGAAATAATATGCGCAAAGCGTTTAACGAGAGTCGGGTATTAGGGAATTCTTTTTTACATATTGATATAGAAAGTAATTCGCGAAGTTTCAACAAGTTTATTTTTATCTTTTCGAAACATTTTTTTTGAAATGGCACCTTTAGCACTACTTTTTATCAACACGGAATTCCAAGGTTTACAATCATAATTCACCGTTATTTATCAATAAACAATTATTGAAATCCGGATCGAGAACTAGGTTTTTGCCACTGTGGCCATTGTTTACAACAATCAATTTGTTATTATTAAATAACGGTTATAGGAGTTTTTGACGTCACTGAATCCGTATATGGACTCAGAATTTTTAAATTGAAAATGTCCTATCCAATATCAGGAACTGAATTTACAGAAATTAAAGTTACAATGGTAAACCCATAAAATTCAATTTCTGAAGATTTTTGACTCTGGGCAGATGCAATATGGCGGATGGAATGGAACATACAGAGAATAAGTACACTGAACGGTAGTCACCCTTTTTTATTTCAGAAATTATTGTACATGTCTTTTGTTCCGGTCTTCCACTAACAGAAGTTTGCATGGCACTGATGAGCTCCAAAAAGAGCGAAATTTTCAAGTAAAACTTTGTCCGTCATTTTAAGTGTGTTGTTTCTGACTTCGGAATGAAAAAGAACACCATCATAAACTCCCGGATTATGAGTTTAATAAAAAATGAATGATATTTAGCTTTTTTATACCTCTTAAGTCCGTTATATTGGATCCGGCATTTTAAATGACAAATTTCTTACTTTAAAATCGAAAAGAGCACCATCAAACTCCCGTATACCAAGTCTCATGAGAATCAAACTATTAATTTTCAAGATATGAGGAGAGAGCATGTATACGTGCTCGCCGTCTGTAAAGGGTTGAAACAGCTTTGTCCCATTTCTGGCATTTCTCTTCATTTGCAGGTAATGAATAGGGCCACAAATGGATTAATTTCATGGTTGCACATGGTACTACGAGGATTAAAAATGGCATATCCACCCTTTTACAAGATACAAAGAATACTGTGTGTGAAAAATAATTTAATTTACTAAAATTCTCATTCGAAATAGGACACCTGAAGTTGTCTTGATCGAGGGCGAGTCCCTCCCTTGTTTTTTTTTCGCCAGAATAGTGATATCTGATGGCAATCAAATATTTTGATAGTTTCGACACGTGTCACGAAAGTAGACAAATAACTCAAAAATCGAAGGTTGGGTTATCCAAAATAATAACATTTACCAAACGACTTATTTTTCTGTATGGTAAGTAATAAGATTATTAATAAGTCTCATCTAAGTAATTAATACATTATTTTCACGTAAAAGGCTTTTAATGATAATAACCTATAACGATAACCTATCGATGTTCTTCGTTTTCCATTTTCACTATCAGATAATCAATATCCTTTCATTGCGCTGTAGCAAGTAAACAGTTTGTCTACGATACTTCCATACAATTTCATGTCCCGAAGTACAAGCGATTCAACTTCAGAGTATTTCACAAGTTAGTGTAAGCATCCCCAAGTCACGGAGAAATAGGACATTTCAAAATGATTTAAAAGAGAAAATCAAAGACACGTATCCTTTCATTTCGGCCACAGAATGTCCACACCTATTTCCACCCCGCTCCCATTTCCGGTGTGCACGCTGCAATACGGTTGTCAAATCCTAGAAACTCCAAAAATACTTAACGCCGAGAAATGGCCTGAGAAAGAAATTCAAAAACATCTACCAGTTTTTTTCTTTTAATAACAATGTTATAACTTGCACACCAGAGGTGGGACAAGACAATCGACCATTATAATCGACTTATATTGTACGAAAGTTCGAAATGCGAAATGAAAGTTCGATGTCTCTTCACTGTCTTATATCTTATGCTCATTTGGTTTGGCCGGTAGAGTCTATAGGTAAAAGGTGAACAAATGTTTTCAATTTCGAGAGAGCCTGCCTAATTACATGTCAATCCCGGCTGCATGTTTTAATAAAGAACGCGCTTGGAAACTCGTAAATCGTATTAGCTGACGTGGATACGTCATAATATCTTCGCATTAATATTCATCAATCGATCAGTTATAAGACAGCTCTGGTATCATGCTCCACTTTATATTCAATTAAAAATAAAAGCAGTCACGAAGCAAAAAATACACGGGGCAATGGAACTTGTGACATTATAATTTTAACCTATCTCACGGATCTCGATGGTACACACTTGGACTCAAAAAACTTATCATTTACTTTTGCTAAAGGATAAGTAATAAAGATTGAATTAAAGGTATCGCTGGTAGAAAATTTTTAGTCTTTTCCCTGGTAACGAAAAGGCCCTGGCCTGGCTGACACTGCACCGAAAACAAAATTGGCTGAATCAAACAAATTTTCCTTGATTTGACTAAATCCTGCGGTTGCAGGTAGCGAACAGTATATTTAATTATTTCAACTAAATGCTTCGTAATTGAAAGATCGTTGTGACTGTTAGCAAGGAATAAGCATTTCACATAGAACTACGTGAAAGTTTTTTCATTTAACGTAATTTTCGTAGCGCAAAGGGCCCGTCGCACAGAAGTCCAAGGTGGGCACTTTTGACTCCAGATTTGTCTTGCTTAATATTAAACCGATTAACGCTAAAATGGGTACGTAGGCGTTATGCAAAGTTACGGAATCTAAATATGAGGAATAGATTCCAAAGAAATCGAAATAGCGGCTACGATATGATGAATGTTCGTCCATTTTTTCAATTTTATAGAATGATGGGATGAATGTGTGTACTTGCCAAACGTGGGTTCTTGTAGCTGTGTTGATTGAGGCCACCATGTGTTCTTGTAGGTTTTATGAATAAGTCAAATGCCTGGGGGTCGAGTCTCTCTTCAAGTCCTTTCATTTTTACCATGGATACTACAGTCATGAGGATTATTTAGATTATTTTTACCCGAATCAAACTAAGCACGGGTACCGAGATTCGAACCCAAACTTTCTATGATGCCAGTTTTCAACCTACCTTATATAACTTGTTACTTACGCACACTACTCCGAGTGTAGTAGATGAGATAGATTCGGAGGCACTAAGAAAATATGAATTATAAAACAATGATTTTATTATTGATTTAAACAGTTGATTTAGTTCAATTTGACTTTTGATTGTAATGAAAAAATACGTACATTTTTTTTCGAAAAATAATATCCTTCAACTAAATCAATTTTAGTTGAAGTTCTATGAAATATAAATTTGACCGTATTATTTATGGTTACAATTATGAATAAACGTTTACGTTATTTTTGTACGTTTACCATAAAACATGGCGGCGTATTTGAATACAATATGAGCCTATTTACACTTTTCAAAATAATTCTTTACCTTGTTAAATGTGGGCTGAACTTTGGTTTGGTCTGTCAAAAAATCTGTCAAAAACTTGTTACGACTTCCGTTAACATTTTATTTGCAAGATAATGAGAGGTCCAAAGTCACCTTATACATACATATAATATATTTTAGAACAAGTGGACTGAGAATTTTGAAGATAAGTATTTCAAATATTCGGATTATTTGTTGCATTAGAAAAATTACAATGGTCAATATTAACTTTACTTCTCTATGTAAACTTTCGGTACCTCCTGTACAAAATTTATAAAAGTTTTCATTCAATTTCCTGCCACGGTAGTACGGATTTTTCTTACAATGTCCCTATTAGAAATTTTCTAGTCGTTTCCCCAATAACGAAAAGGTCCCGGCTAGACTAGCAATTAGACAAAACATCCATAATATGATAATAGAAACCTAGCTAGGACCTACCTCTGTAGAAAGTTATTGGGGCATCCTAGATAAAATAGGGATCCCTTACAGGCATGAATAGGGGTTCCACAATAAGAGTTCCCATGTCAGTACCTAATTAGGTCCCATTTGGGCCTTACCGAGGCATCCAAATTAAAATTTAAGGTGAGGTTTTCTTGTTAATGCCTAACTACGCTGGAGCTAATATAGTCGAGTTAGTCCTAGTTAGTATTATAAATAAATATAATATGTAATATAATTATAATTTCTTCTGAAATTCATTTTACAAGTTATGCCATTCTTAAATAAAATTTATTACTCAGAATTTAGATGGTATCTAAGTATTATAAAATTCTTCTATTTATTGTATTATCGTTTTAGAGATGTTCTGCAAAACTTAATATTTTTATATTTACAAATATTGACTAATTTGATTCATAACTAAAGTGATATTTATCGCAAGTTCAACTCCCGCTCACGGCAGCACAGATAGTAAACTTATAAAATTATTTTTTAAATATTGTTTTAATCACACAATTTTGCCATTGTATCAAGTGCATATTTCATGATTTTTATTAATTAATATCAAAACACTTAAAACAGTTTTTATATCGATCATACATGTCCACATGAGTAGTAAAGAACTGACCTGGCAAACTATAGTATATGACCTAAACAGTTTGACATAACTAGTGACTAGACAGGATATACGTTACGTTTCTGATCAGGCGCCCGGTAGTATTCCTAGTTAGGGTCTAAACAGAAGTAGGGGAATCTAGCTTAGGCCCGGTTAGGACCCATATACAATTTCTGCTAGTAGTCAGAAGACGAAAAATGTTTGTACACTGTCTCACGACTGTTTGCCTTCAATTGTACTTATGTACTCATGACAATGTGAACTGTGATAAAAAATGTGAAATATCCTCGCAACCAAGTTATTCATTTACGAAAAAAAAATCTTCGCCAAGCATTTATATTATACGTACCACAATTTAAGATGGCAGAGTTGGTAGCACTGTTTCGAACATAGACCCAGTTGACGTCTGATGACAATCAGCTAGGACGGTGACATCTCTTATTTAACACAAAAGATTAATCAAATCAAGATTAGTGTCTGCAAGATTGCAACAACAGAATTTTAAGTTAACTAATGTATCATCGACGCGTTGGGTATTTTAATCGAAAAATTAAGCTTTACTATTTTGCTATATATAATTATTTGAATTTTGAGATAAACCGTTTTTCCCAAGTAAAGCAATCATGTACTTGAATCCCGAATCAACTGCAATATGAATCACGGCAATGTACCTACGTAACAGTACACTTGATTGCGGGAAGGTTTTCGACCAACACAGTAATTGCAAAAAGTAACCAGTGGACAAACTTGCGGTAAGAACGATTAACCGATTCTCTGTTAATAGGCAAAAAGCTATTTCTGTAAGAGCCAGGTCAATTGATGGGTTCGGGGATGAACATGGTATACGATCTGGATTACATGGGTTGGCTGTTTCACAACATCCCCTAACTTCGTTAACGTAGCACGGCTGGCTGAAATTATGATGCGATCGATAACGACCAAATGGCTCTCATGCGCGGAAACTTATTCTTTATCTATCCCGGTGTCCTAAACTTCAGATACTTTTTATTCTGATAGATAAATTTCGTTCGTATCTACTATTGCCATACAAGTGACAATATTTTAAATATTGTTATCACAATTGTTTTACCAACTTACTGCACGTGCTAAATAATGCCGCGAAAAAATTAAGTCGAATACTTAGTCTACATATTGCTCAAGCAACAATCACCGATACTCAGCAACGATTCAAAAACGACAAAAAATTTGACTAATACTTTGTGCGAAGTCTGAGGTTTCAATGATTTACGACGATTAGTAAAATTCTTGATAAAAATTTTTCCAAATATCGAATTTTTATCAATACGTATACTTACTTTCTACGAGATCTCGGGTCAATCTTGGCATAAGTTTAAATTTCATCGAGATCTTGGATCAATGTTGATTCGAGTTATGGGCTAAGTTTAACAAAATGTTACGTAATTGAAATATCATTGCGATTGTTGATAAGGAATTAGTATTTAATCAAAATAATCAAGATGTACTCCAAAATAGGTGAAAGTGGTTTAAGGGGAAATTCGCTTTTCTAGTGTTAAATGTGAATTTTCTACGTGGTAGCTTTCAGCCTAGCTCAGTCGACCGCCGGTCACTTTTGCAGGGATCAATAATATTTACAATATACGTATGCATATAAATTTGTACTTATCTACACTATTTCGAATGTTGTAGCTTAAATGTTACACAAGTTTCGAGATATTAAGAAAATATGAATTGATTTAGTTGAATAAGCATATTTACTTTTGATTTTAAAGAAAAGATATGTACTCTTCTTTGAAGAAAATAATATGCTTAATTCAATTCAACTTTTTTTAAAAATCAACGAAATACGAGACTGGTCGTATCATTTTTTGTTACTACCAACATCAAAAACATTTTACTCTACTAATTTATTGTTTGAAACGACGAAACTATTAATGAGTCTTCTAATCCTTAATTAATCTAAGCGAAATTTAATGAACGAATTATTCATCTGTATAGGCATAATTAGAATATATAAATTTCCGTGTAGAATGTCTTAACGAAATGTTAAAAATAAATTTTCAAAACCTGTTCATAGAATAATTTTTTGAAAGTTTTCTGTTTAATTAAAGGAACACACGTAGTTAACATTTAGTAGTATTAACATTTGACAAGTCATTTTGAAATTTGAAAAGTATGTGGCACGAAGTTATATAATTTTTTAAATCTGAACGTGTTCAATAGACAGTAATAACAAACATTTTTTAAAATTGCTAAATTTAGAAATAATTTTATAATTTTTAATATGATTAGTGGTAGATTATTTAATGTTTTTAATTTTTGAAAATTTGTAACAGTAAGAAAAAGATTCATTGTTTAATGTTGAATTGAAATTGATTTGAAAGATTCCTGCGTAGATGGTAAACTTACCATGCAATTTAGCGATATCAATAAAGAATAAGAGAAGCATTTTGATAAATAAACAAATTGATATTCAAATAATTGCATAAAATTAATAAAAGTAAATGAATAACGAACAGTTAATTTAATTTACAAATAATCATTATTCAGCTAACTGTCATCTAACTTCATCATGTGTAAAACACAAATATTATGTACGAAAAAATCATGTTTATATTGTTATGATTCGATTATGCTTGGGCATCTTAAGGTTTTTGAGATTGCAGAATCCGAATCTGATATCAGATTTTTTAAATCCAAAATGGTGAATGCAACATGATGGATAAAAATCGTAAAACTACTAGGATTTCGATAACTTTAATGTGTTTTGAGGTCACTGAATTCGATGTTGGTATCACATTCTGACAATTCGTAATGATAGATCCATTATGGTAAACGAAATTTTTTATATAGTTAACGAAATATATAATTTGATACGATAAAAGAAATTGTTGACGCATGAAGAAATAAAAAAGTAGTTAAACGGCCCCTAAATTCCGCTCTATGCCGAATACAGAATCTTGAATCAAACCCAGAGTACGAAAGTTAATAGTACAAATATTCTAGTTCGAAATGTTCATCATATACGCACCATTCGATTCGTTTACGTAATATTTTATAATAATATTCGATGCATATCGGTATTCGTGTCTATTGATAATTAAAATATATCGGATCTAATCGATAGGCCTTATAGTCGCCGCGAGCATCACACGCGCTGTCTTCGACTTTCTCATATGCTAATGAAGATGCGAATGTGTGTCGTATCTGGGATGTATAGTTAATATTGAAATATATTTTTGACTCGACACAAGTAAATACGTAGGTAGTTAGGTATGTAGGACGTGGGCATATGTCTAAATATTCGCGAACGAATCTGAACTTAGCATTTCTCATGTGCATATTAAAGATATCACTTTCATTCCTATTTTCCAGATGACTGCCCGAATTGCGTAGACGAACACAGCGGAAATTTGGCTGCTTCAAGATGGACGATGCCACTGCTAAAACTCGGAGAAAAAAGATACTATCTTGGAATTTTCTTCAAGGTATGATATTTTTGTGATCACCGATTCCCACGAAATTATGAGGTCGCTGTTCGTAATCATTATTTTGGCGTAGCCACTCGGAAATATCGCCCTCGAGAAATCCATATCTTGCAGCGGTGAGAGTTCCT
>JARPRH010022372.1:0-10315 GCA_031763665.1 Calameuta haemorrhoidalis
ATATTATTATGAGACAACTTACTCAAAGTTTTCGACATGTTAACTGGAATATAATCCAACTTTTCGCGAACGATGTATAATAATAAAAAGAAAAAGTGATAGAAAGAAACGGAAATCTAAATTTAATTTTGAATTTTGGAATCGGTCAGCTAAATAAAAATCTTAACTAACGAAAATCATGAAACTCATGGTGAGCAGGTTAAATAAGCGAAACCTAAGTTAGTATCATAGTTTAAATAAACATCAGTTTCAAATCAATAACGACGAGACAGTGGTTTAAATGCGATCCACCAGTAGCTACGAGATGGATAACAGATTTTCATAAGCTGTCACACACGCGAGTAAAGAAGAATTATCTTTCACTGGAAACTTCGATACGATGACCTTCTTAATGATACGAAAACTTACCTCTCATCGATTTCATCCTGACGACCACGACGTTGCAGTTCTGCCACTCGATCCGCATTCTTATCATCAGTGTCAACGTGAAGATGAGCTACGTCAATAGCGGATTCTGTTGTCTCAACTTCACTGCACACTCGCGTCACTAAATCCTCTCCTTTTTCTTTCTCTGCGAGCGTGCCGGAGTCTTTGATAATTTCACTAGACTTAGATTCTGCAACCTCATCACTTGCCACACTCCCACGGCACTTGATTCTACTTATTGTTTCCAATTTTCGCGAACCGTCACTCCCGATTCTTGTCACGGGTCGTTTCTCCTTTGTAAGCTCCGTGTTAATGTCCGCACAAGTATCTGGCTCCGACTGCTTTGGTAGTTTCGATAAATCCAGCAGAATTTCCGGTTTAATGTTCTTCTCGGATATTTTGTTTTCCTCTTCCTCGACGACTGTTAAAGTGTTCTCGGAAATCGACTTTGAGAGTACCGACGGCTGAAGTCGGCCTTGATCTGGCTCTTCGGTCGAGTGAGTCTTCTCTCTTGACGCTTTCGGCCTGCTTTCAGTTTTATCTGTCAGCCTCCCTATCTCGGGAGGTGAGCTCACTTCCACTCTCGACTCGAACACCTTCTCGACGAGGCTCGCGGCTATTTCCTCCACATCAATTATTTTCGCCGTAACTAGCTGTACCTCCGGTAAAATTGAAATTTCCTCCTGAGGTATTTCGTACAAAATTTCTACATCTTCCTGTATCTTGACTTCCTTCTTCGAAGTATCGGCAGGAGAGACTGTTTCGAATCTTTTCTTATCACATGATTCTGTAGTATTTTGTTTCTTTATCACGTTACATATTTTTGGTTCCCTTATCATCTCACTGGACTTACTTGTATGCTTACTGTGTGCATCCGTAGATTCCAATTGCTTTGCATCTTCTAATATATCTAACTTATTTTCTTCCCCCAAAACTACGTCCGCCGATGTGAACCTATCAGTTTCCAAAGATCCTTGTAAAGCACTGCCGACATTGTCCTGCTTCGTAAGACTTTTTCTTCTCTCCGAAGATACCGAAGGTCGCGGCTCGACGAACAAGGAATGCTTAACAGTACTACCGGCATGAACGTCTGTAGCAGGTAGACTTACTATTTTTTCACTGCTCTTTTGTTTAACTAATCTGTCCCTACTTTTTATATTCTTTCTAGCTTCATTGCGTTTTGGAATCTCATCGTCGAAAGATGAATTTTCAATAGCAGCATGCTTCGTCAAGTATTCCGTTACTCTTTCGATACTCTTCTGCTCCTTCAAACTCTTCCTTCTCTCCTTAGACAATTTTCTGGCATTTACCTCTATTTCCTTATCGGTAAGAGCCATTTCGGATGACGCACCCTCCAGAAGTTCCTTGTTCACTTTCGTACTGGTTTTGTCTTCGAGATTCACGCTTTTTGCCACACTTACAGAGACCGCTCCTGTTTCTCCGGTTATCGTTTCCCGATTTACTTCGACGTTGGGTTCCTTCTCTTTCACTAAACTTCCTTGCCGTTTCACATTCGCCATTATTTCATGAGTAAAATGCTTTTCAGAGCTTGCGGGTCCCGTATCGTAAATCATTATTTCTTCCGTTATCTTCACGTTACTAATTTTCTTTTGTGACTGATCCGTTTCGACAATCTCCTTAACTTCTGATTGCATTTTGACGTCGTCCACGGTTTCTTTAGCCCGCTTACCTGGAAGGTGTTCAGCATGCTGAGGACTTGCCAATGTGGCAATGCTCGAGACGTGCTCGCGTTCATATGGTAAACTGACGAATCGCTCCTTCAACGTATTTACATCCACGTTAGGTACTATACCGTCGTTCAGAGAAATCGTTTCTTCCCCCTCTTCTTCTTGCTTTTCAATAACCGATTGAGGTACGACTGCATTTGGACTGCTTTTACCCGATGAACAAAAATCGTCTTTTGTTCTGGGTTTCTCCTTTTTCTTCTTCTTCGGACTATGAACTGGTGTAATCGGAGACGCATCTTCGAAATCTTCTAAAGAGTCACTGTTATCCGCCTCCGGTTTATTCATCGACGCTCTGCTCACACCTGCGTATCAAATTCATTATATTATTCGGATGTATCATGTACGATGACGATATTCATTTAATAAAAGAATAATACGGATGTTATATTTAAGCCAAATAATTATTAAAACTACGGTCATTTGTATGTTATTAATTTTATAGATAATTTCAACAAGAATTTTTGTTGATAAATCAAAATAATATCTTATAAAGGAGACAATAGTAAACAAGTTTGTAATGTCGTGGTTGCTCATGCTACATGTATAATATATGTATACACTGTAACATGCTATTTCGGGCCTGTCACATGTAATGTGTGATAATAACACGATCGGGTTAACGTGATCGGGTCTTTGCAAATAATAGACCGGCTGGAGCATACAGGTCGGATCTTGTAGTAAAATTTATGAGATTAAATTTTATAATTAAAAAAATTATTGTAAAAATAAAGGAGCATGTGTGTACTCATGATTGATTGAGTAATATCTATTTGCAATTTTGGGAACGGGGTTCGAACCTGCAATTGTCACGATGCTTGAAGTGAGGAATGTTAGCCGTCTATCCAATTTGTAAACGTTACTTCGGTTAAGAATGATAATCATGAATATTTGTATATATGAAAACAGTAAATTTAGTTCAATTTCTTTAAAGAAATAGTCCAATAAATAACAGAATTTATTAAAGCTCACCGAATCTCTAAATCTTGTGATTAAAAATTTTCCTGTGGGAACAACAAACGCAAAACTGTTATTACAGAGTGAATATTGAAAGCAACTATACTTATGTTTCAGTGTCTAGCAATCGTAAGCGTATAATACCATCATTCCATGTATTTGAATAATCAAATGATGGAACAGCAGCCTTCTTATACGATGATTGCATTTATTATTTCAATGTTTCGTTACCCTGTATTTGTTATTATAGAAATTGATTATGATGACAATGACTAACATGAAGCACACATTAAGGGAGTGAATATTTGACAGCATTATAAAAATAAATAAACGTTCAATAAGAGGATTATAATTTAGATAAATAGTCTTCTTGATAAGATAAAGTTCCTAATTACCGAAAAAATAACTAAATTAGAAAAATAAAAAGTTGAAAAGACAAGACAACGTCATTTAGGATATAAATTTTATAAATCTTCGTAAGAGACGTAATTCATCCCATCGAATAGCCCCGCACGTTTTTTTTAATGGAAAAGTGAAAGTTCTAAACATACATATGTCTCCATTGCCACGACCTCAGAGAATCAACTGGTTAAGATATATGGTGTTCTGAAGTCATGGAATCTGAGTGAACTGACATATTTATAAGATGCCTTCTTTTATGTGCAACGGATGTAGGTGTGCGCGTATTCATGAATTACTGAGTGTCCACGCGCCCACGTGTGCGCGTGCGCGCGCGCGCGCGGAACTATGTAACTCCAAAATGTATGGCGAAGACACGTAGACTCCAAAATCGAAAAGGAGGAACACGGAGATTTTACACGCAGGCTCAGGAATACGTAAACTGTTATGTGAGAATAAAAATAGCACTGCATTACGTTTTAGGCACCGTGTATGGATTTTCGTCCGACTGAACGCGCAACTCGAAGCAACAGTGAATTGTGCGTTCCGCATGAAGCTGTGGTGCAAAGTTGCGACGTTTCAGCTGTATTTGTAGTCTGTCAACAAATGCGCTTGGCACTCGGACCGTGAAATAATTGCTAATCGCACGATCGCCTGAAGCTGCTGCACATGACGTCTTAGAGAAGCTATATTTGGCATCCTGCGATTACACCACCCACGATTATGCCTCCCACCATACAGCGACGATCAGTAAAAATGCTCCATTCCGATTGGTACGTCTTAGATGCTTCTCATTTAAGAACTATTGAATATTTCGACAAAGAGTTTGCCGGATGATGCTCGAAGTACCTCCAGCCATTTGTCGGTGGAAAAGTTATTTTGGACACACTGTATGTACGCACGGCTATTTAGGACTATTGAATCATCTGAAGATGATTCTATCATGGGAATTAGTGAAAATCAAATCTTCAGGCAGTAATTTATTTTAGAGATATGGCAATTTAGTTAGATTCTATGACTTCGAAGCATCTATAAATCTTAACCTTTTGATTCTCTGAAGTTATAGCTATGAAATCATCTCTTCAGAATTGTAAAATTACAATATTCTCAGAACGGAATAATTCAACCGGTGACACTTCTCCATAAAAAAATATACAGGATCCATTGTTTTTATTGAAATAATTTGCTGAGTGAAATATTTAATTTAATCCTACTCTAGAGCCGATCATATTATACTGTTGAACTTTTCTTCTCATAAAAATATTTTGTTGATAAGGTAATGTAATATGATCTCGACGTAGACCCGATTCTCTAATTCTATTTGACATTGTTTTAAAATACGTTGAGGTTATTTGATCCGGTCTTGCTAAGGGCCTTATCGGGCATACCCTGTTCGACTGTGCAGTAAACATACCCATTAGGTCCCTAGCGATTATACGACAAAATTCTAGCCTACTGCGGGGCCTGAAAGATCAATCTACGAGGCAGTCGGAGTATCAGGAGCATAACGGACTGCAGTAGGCATTGCTCAGGCCCTAGTATGTCGGAAAACGGCCGAGTCTTCGCCGTCGTAGAAGATTCGTATTGCGGAATACGAGGCGGATGCGACTTCCGCCTTCGCAATATCTAACTGCAACATTCGAAACATCTATGTAAAAGCTATGTCCTCTGACGTAACTAACAATAAGACGCACCACAACTGAAGTAAATTCAACGATTCCGACGGGAACGAAGAATGAATTTAGTAATGATCTTCCAATTGAAAAGCACGAAGCGAAGTGTCGTTTCCATTTCGGGAACTCCATAGCGTCACTCGTGACGTAGCTAAGACCAGGGAAGAGCGTGTTTTGACTTGGTTCAATTTTAAGTTTACGATTTCTAATTTGTTGTTCTGAAGATCCAGGACATCTGGATTTGAGAATTTTTTGGAGCGACTGCAAGATGGTGAGTGAAGCTTTTGGTTTCAATGAATTTTCAACATAGGGAGCAGTCATATCTCATATCTTTTTTATTTTGCGTTACCGTTGATTTTATTCGAGCTATTTAAAATCGTTTCTTTAGCTCAAGGATACCGTGAATCCGTTAACTCTGGCTAACTTAAAATTCTGTATAGCCTCGTTTATATTTTAGAATTTGTTTATACATATTGTATAGAGTCTATTTTATTCTGCCATTGATTCTCAGAATCGTTTAGTTCATTTAACTTGTGTCAGAGGACAATTATCTTCGAAAATTATGCCATTAGCAATGGTGTCTTGCCAAAAAGAATTTAAGGCAACTAATGATAAATGAATGAGAATTCACTGCAAATTTTAAATAAACCTTCCCACATTTTTAATTGTCGCAACATAGTGTCTTCGATTCACGCGCTTGTAGATGTAATTTTTATTATACCTGACACCCATTCTACTTACAGTTTTTCAGTATGGAATAGGGCTGCTTTTATTTGCCCAGCGATTTCTAAGGAATCAATACATACACCGATGTCGGAAAGTTTCCTTACAATGTTGTAAATTAAGGAAAATTGAAGTAAAACGCAAACCCGTTCGAGGTACGTTTTCGAATGTACAGTAAGCGGAGGAGCGGATTATACTTTGTAATATAGACAAATCTTAAATACAATTTAGTTGAACGTCGATTGTCGATGGCAGTGTATATGTATATTATATTTAAAAGACCTCATTATAAAATTTAAATTTAAATAAAAGTCTATGATGTTATTTAATCACTATTTCAAGAGGGTTATTTTCAATCGGTATTTTAATTCAATATAGTTAGTCTATAATATTTAGCCATTTGAATACCTGAGTGGTCCTTTTCGACCGGATTTCCGCAACAACCCATAGCAATGTGACGATTATCAACAATTCTATTGCAATTACTATTTCATAAGATGATCGTAAGAAAATTGAAACTGGCGTGGAAATCGTACACATTATTGCCACTAAAAATATAACGATTATGAAAGGTCGGAAGTGACGCACTTTGATTCAATATTTCGTCACATCTGTTTATTGATACAGGGATAGAGTAATAATCTAACCGAGAGAACGTAACATTTTCTGGCTAATTCGTTGGCACATTTCATCATCGGTATTCTTCGGAATTTAATCATAATGTCAAATAATACTTACAATTTTACAATTACATAATAGTTATCAATTTGAAAACTAATTTGAAAAATAATTAAATTATAATCTACTTTCCTCTCATCTTTTCAATGCTGACGTCTATTCGTCCCTTTTTTTTCGTATGGATTATTAGAATTAATTACCACATTAATCAAGAACTGAATGATAGCTATTTTACGTCTAGAATTAAGTAAAAAGTATTAGAAAACCATAATTAGTGCTTTTTATATATCACTAGACGTTTCTGTGGTATAATATTACGTCTTGATTCCATACGGGAAATTACTGTTCAACGCACGGAATTTCGATAAGCATCTATTTCTCTACCAAATATCTATTATTAGAAGTCTTGAAATAGAATTTGCTTTCTGGAATAACGTCACAAGCATTATGTGGAAGATTAAATGATAATTTATAGCTTGCGTTTGAGGTATCCTAGAATCCATGTGACGTGACGCATAAAAAGCTGATGACCGAAGTCGAAATTTTAATCCTATAGAGACTCTGGTAGAGCCTAATGTAAATAATATATTTGGCAGTCTTAATGTTGTATATTGATCCTAGATATCTTTATTTGTAACGATTTTAACCCTACGACATCCTACTCCGTTTTTAGATTCCTATGAGCCCTATTAGTACCTACTTCCAGGTCTTGTGCTAAATTTCACTTGGACTAAGAAAAAATAACTAAATAACGATTTCAAATGACATTATACTTTTTTATAAATGATATCTATTCCCGAATTAAAATTATAAGAATACATTGGACCTCGAGGTTCCAAATGAAGCCTTTTTGCTTCTCTTCAATCCTAATATCTTGCTTAAAACGTGTACATCCTACTAATTTCGATTACAACCTACTTTGAATAAATATGTATTTATTACCATCTATTTTAATGTTTCATGTCTTACCGAAACGTTGAAAATAAATTATAAAAATTAAAAGCTCGTTTATAAAATAATTGTTTTAAAAGTTTCCTACTGACTAGTTGCTAAGTGATTTCCAACTTTGAAGAATACATGAGACGAAGTAATACATTTTTTGAGCCTGAATTAGTTCAAAATTTATAATATTACGAAGAGGATTTAGTGTTAAATGTTGAAGTGAAATTTATTTGAAAAATTTTAATTTATAATAGATCGTAACTTTGCAATGCAATTTAGTGATATCATTGTTGATTATGAGACATTTTAAAAAATAAATAAAATCATATGGGTTTAAATACTTGCATAAAATTAATAAAAATAATTCGATATCGAAAAACTTATTTAATTTACACATAATCATTAAACACCTAATTATGCCTAATTTCACCATGTATAGATAAAACGTATATTCTGTACTAAATAAGAAGACGCAGTAGAGATGGACCGAGGATGCTGGAGGATCGTCAAAATGAAGCAAAAAAAAATGGAGGACAATATTTCGATACGGGTGAATGCTTTGTGTTGCCATAAGAAAATGAATGGTAACACAAAAGAGAAATGTGTTCTTCCTTTTTGTTTTTAGTCAGGACCTGTTTCACGAGGTTTATTAGGAGTTTTATATATCTCCTACATGGTAACTTAAAATGATAGAAATGAATATTTCTTTAGATAAGCTTTCGTAATCACAATATCACAGAACAAATAATGCACAAATTTCCATTAGGTATAAGGAATTAGGTCAAATGCAATTTTAACGATTCAAATACTTCAATATACCGAACAATGCACCAGCTTGTAGATAATTAACGTGAGTATTTAGAATATTCAGGTTCAAGGTCACTCTTCCATATTGTTTCGCTAATTCTATATAAAAATGATAATTGAATTCCATTCGATCCGGCGATAATTCGAACCTCCTTGATCAGCTTACTCGCTTTCGGCAATTTTTTCTTCAAACTGACAGTTGTCAAAATCTTTCAACAGTATGTTGGTAAATTATTTCAACAATTTATTTATATTTGATCATACATATGTATATTGTCTTATTTGTATTTTAACTAATCCACCCATTCATACGAGTAAAAATTGTAAGTTCCATATGGATCTTGAACCCAACTATTGTCAGTTAAAGGTTAGCGTCTGTTAAAATTTGCTAATCGTAAAATATTTCGGACGTTAATTCGTATCGTTTATGAATAAATTCTTGAAAGAGTAATTTCGAAAAATATAAAAGCCTTAATCCATCTTTTTGATGTCTAATTGTCCAAAACCATCGTTTTTAATATTCCGATGCTTCTAACCAATGGTTTGGATGTGCAATTACGTTAGCATTGTCGTTCTCTGCATTCAAACGCTTTCGGTTATCTATCCGGTTATCGTTTTTTATGTTCAGGACTATACTGTTCTTTGTACCTAAATCGTGATACTCACGTAGTTTTGATCATCGAGCATGATTGTGATTTATAATATATAACATATGTATAATATATAATATACTAGGTCGAGTCATAAGTAACTTCCGTTTTTTCTTAGATTCTATTTAGCTGCATCAGAAGTTACTTATGACTCGACCTAATATAACAACTTTGGTATTCAAATTGATTGTATTACATGTTCATAGTTAGCTAATTTCTAGTTTAGCCATCTCAAACGTAATCCATAAAATAAGAAAAATGTGTACCACCAATGCAATAAAAACAGGCACGTGATAGATGCAGTTGGGGTGTCAGCAGCAACCCACGCATTAGATACATTATATTATTTTTAGAAACAGTCTACTTTAGTGATGGTGAGTTTCCATTCATAAACAGCCAGAAATTTTATTTTTAGGACTTCAGATTAATCTAAAATAAAGTCTAAGGTTAAGTTTTAGAATAGTGAAAATATAATATCGTGCATCCTAATAGACAGGATATTCGATCATAAGCAGATTCGAATTAAGAATAAAAGTTCTATATTTGATTTTCCTAAAAATATTGGAATTTAAATATTTTACAGAAATATTTGAACTATTATTCACAATCAATAAAACATGCTGAAACTATGTTGTACTTATTGATATCCATGATTTTATTCAAAAATTGTCATCATGAGAGAACTTAGCGCGTTGTTAGAAATTTAAAAAAAAATTCATTTTTGCTTATTCTAAAAAATAAAATAATCGTTAATGCTTTAATAGTAACCTTTCGCCTAAATCAAAAAATTATCTTATTATATCCAATTTGTTAATAAAAACCATTTTGACTTGGAGTGTGTGTAACTGCACTTTTATGCATCGGTTCTCAGAGTAAGTTCTGCTGGTTATCGTTTCCTATGTTTAGATATTCCGTCTGAATCTTAATGTTTAATCCAGGCTACTGTTTTCAATAGATATATTCCAAAGGCTACTCTCGTACTGATTCTGTATCAGTATCACTCTGGCTCTGTTTACCGATATGCGTTTGACAAAGACAAACCGATACTCTATAGCACAAAAGTAAGATTTTAGAACGTACCTAGCGTCTTGGTACTTTGAATCATTGTTTCTTATGCCCAAATGTTGTCAATTTAAGCATCATAAATGCAAATACGTAATTCCCGAAGTTCATCGAGAAAATTGTTAACATCCATATAGACAGTCAAATACACCTGATTATTCTCTTCGGCAATGGTACTTTTTACAAACAACAATAACGGGCGGTACCGAAATAGTTATAATATTTAATTTAGGATGAAATGCATACGCAAACG
>JARPRH010022380.1:0-10314 GCA_031763665.1 Calameuta haemorrhoidalis
CCAGCCCCCCCCCCCCCCTGCATTTTTCTCAATTTTACATATTTTTAGTTGAGATGTTTAAATGAAACCAATTGGAGGTTAATGTTTATGGCGAGTAATGAAATGGACACACACACACGCACACCTTTATATATGTATATACATATGTATGTAAATCATAAATTTATAAATTTTTAGGAATTCACCCCATCATAACCGAGCAGAATGTAATTTTCATTACTCGCCATAGCTAACGTCCAATTGGTTTCATTGAAATATCTCAACTCAAAATTTGCAATACTGCGAAAATCTCACTGGGAGTGGGACATGCTCTACAACATATTTGAATTTAATCAAAATTAGAGAGGGACACTGGGATACCTTCCTTGTTAATGACCGATTCGAAAGGCTTATTTCACACTTATCTTCTGATGGCCCCAGCAGTAAAATAATTAATAATTATTTACTTTTTGCATTCTAACATTCGACAGATCCGATCATGTATTTTATATAGAGAAAAATAAACATTTGAATGGTTAATCACATGTTGAGTCTTAAAAATACAGCTTGTTAGATTGGTAGAAAAATTATACTTTTCACATTTTCACACTCATTTAAGATCTATTATTAGCACTCGGGGTGCTTATGAAAAATAGTAAAACAACGTGTTAATTAATGTTCTCAACTTTTTAAAAAATTGTAGCTTTTCTCCTCATGATCATGAGTCACTACAACATTTTTAGTGAACTAATTTTTATTACTTCCCTACCCATGTAACATTCATTAAACCGCTACCGCACAAAATAAAGTTTGCACACTGTTAATTTAAATATAAACGTTGTTTTGATTTCAAGAGTAAAAATATCTGATGGATCTGTTTTGCATAAAACTAATCCGCTGTTTACCGAATATAAAAGATTTTTCAAAAACTTTCTCTGTATTCAAGTAAATTTCGACTTTATAGAACCCGTGGACTGATCTTAATATTCCATTCTTTTTTTTTTTTCACCAAAATATTATATTTATTAATTAGTTTCTAGTATAGTATCTATTATAAAATTCTAGTTGGTGCAAGCTGACAAGTTTTTGGGTGCAGAACTGAAGGTTTCCACCGAGAATGGCGATGTTGAAGTTGGCAGTAACTATTGTACGAAGTCGACATTCACAACAGAAAATGGAAATTTGCACCTAAATAACCTACACATGAATTCTACCGTGGACATCGATGGTTCCGGCTCCCTCAATATCAGTGAGTGCCAATTCTGTAATACTTCCGATGTTCAAGTGTCCAAAAGCACTGTACCTGATTTTCAGGTTGTATTTTAAAACTTACTGCGGGTATGGTTGTGTTTCAATCAATTGGATGTAGGTAAAGACAGACACGACGATACTCGTAGTGCTAGCAGCGTGTTCTAGAATGTATCCTCAGATGCTTCTAACCGGACATTTCGTTGTTCAGGTATCTAACATTTATCGTTCTCTATATCCAATTTCTTCCGGTTATGATTTTGTGCGTTCTGGTGTTCCTGATTGTTTCGACTGTTGTTCTTTACGTCCAAATTCTCCTTATCATCCTTTTTAGTCCTTTGACTGCTACGGGCGCAAATGTGCGTCCAGCGAAAGCTATCACTGTGGCCTATGGGCGCACGTATGCGTCCGGCACAAGCCGTCGATATAGCTATTGCCGACCGCACGTGTTCACGCGAAGCGTTTCGGCTCAGAGTATTCAGCAGTCAAAGGGTTAACATCCTAGTCCTTCAAATCATTGTTCCGTACGTTAAAATGTCTTCGCTATGGGTATCTAAGCACTTTTGATCATCGAGCTCGTCTTATAAATATTCGTCATTTCAAATTTTGATGTAAATAGGCCACCATTTCTTACGTTTAAGTTTTCTGTGTTCGGTATATCGTTTTCTCACTTAAAACTTCCAAGAAAGTTCTAAGAGACGCTTCTGTGTATCATACTAATCATCCGGGCGTCCGTTCTTACTTCATAATTACTCTGAAAAAAAATCAAATGTACATGAAATAATGCTTTAGGCTATTTCCTTTGTCATTGTATGCTGTGGCAACAAAGGATATCGTTTATTTATATTTTTATTATTTTATGAAGCGTGAAAAGTCACTCGTTTGACTATTGTGGTAAAATAATTTTGCCACTAATAAAATGGCTTGGCTCATAAACCGAATGTGGAGGGAAAGTGCAGTAATTTCGCACGACTGACGAGGTTGGTATCATTGACATCATTTATATTCAAGAACTAATTGTAAGAAATGAACAAATTCAAGTTTTCAAATAGGTAATAGCAAATTACGATACAAGTGTGCGAATTACGTAATTCTCGCACGAGTGTAATTTCTCTAATCTAAAAGATTCGAATATCGTCTTTTCCGTCCTTCCTTACACACCGTTATATAATTTCCCTCTTCCCTTTTTTCTATTCTCTCTCGCTCAGTTTGCTGAGCTCAGCTCCTGTTTGCTGTCAGTCGCTTAAATTTCGCCGCATAGTCACAGAGGGCGATTGCTGGCTTCTTCCTGTTTAACGAGATCCTTACGACCAACTATCAAATTTTCTTTTGCTACTTTTTGCATCTCCTTACAGTCATATATGTATACCAAATTCTCCTCTTGTATCCTAAACAATTAACATTTAGAGCCCTCAAATACCTTATTCCCTTCGCTCCCTATACTTGCAGACCTCAGTCTTACCCATACCTCCAGATATTTCCACTTTTCGCTGTTCGCTCATTATTATTCTTCAATCTGCTGTCTTAAACGCGATTTTAAAATAGAGAAACGCTGTATGCGATTTCCCTCACTTTCTCTTGAACCCATTGTTGATTATGCCATTCAGTACAAAAATCTGGTCTCTAATTTCTCTTCCACGGCCTAATCCTGCCTGACTTTTCTTCAATATCCCAGTGTCTTCCAACCAATCATCCCGTCACTATGCTATTCAGCAGTTTGTATCCTGTGTTTAGGAGGGTTATAATTGTTTATGTTCCCTGTGTCTCCTGCCTTGTGGATTGGAAATCATATGTATTCTTCCCTTTTTTTTTTCAGAACTCATTCAAAATTTCTCTCAGTTCAATCAACCCTTACTTTGGCATCTCTTTAAGAACTCTACCATTATTCCCTCCCCCTCTACTGCCGTTTTAGGTTCTTTCATGTTCCTCATCTTTAGCATTTATTCTATTTCTATTTCTAATGTATACTAGCTCTTTTATTAGTCCATTCGTCTCTTCGTCCTGTTCTTTAGTTAGTAGTTAATGTTTTTAAAGATTAACCTACCTTAACATGTTTCCATGTAGTAATTTATTAAATATGAGATTCCATGTTATATTTCAATAATCGTTTGAATCTTTGCTTTAAGCTTGTTTGGATGGTTCTCTTGAAGCTGACTTGAAAGAAGGACTCGCAAAGATCCAGGTTGTACGACTCACAGGAGATTCTCGAATATCATCAAATGGAGAAATTATCCTAATAATCCCAGAAGAAAATGAAGTACAACTTAAATTAAAAGCTCAGAAGCTCGAGGTAGATGGTAATATTAATGGAATGGAAGAACACTCAAGAGAAATGCAAAGATTTCGAAGTCTTGGTGGCCAAGTAACATTGGAAGCCATGACAACCAAAAGTATCAAGGTCAATCGTGCCAGCTGGGCTAAGACCCTTAATCTCGGCAGATTTATGCAGTAATCAGAGATAAGGAAGTGGAAGAATGATAGAAAAGATTAATTTGTTGGTAATGTGTTATTAATGAAAAGGAAAATAATTCATGTATTTGTCCCATGTTCTCTAGATTTTATAGAAAAAGAAATACTGATACAGAAACTTAAGAAGGTCAAGAAGTGTTCACGAAAAAAGATTGTATGTATGTTATAAGAGTACTTTTGTCAAAATTTTATCTCAAAATAACTGTGGAAAGGAAATAATATGAACGATATTTTAAACAGAATGCATTCAATAAGCTACTTTACGTTTATGCATAATATTGTTCAAGTATTGAATCCTGCGACGCAACAATAATTTGGATATTTTACTTACAAAATTGAACCATGCGCAGGCCATGTTACCTATGCATAACTTGAAATTTGTCAATTCATTAGTAATTGGTCTGTTATTTTTAGGTTAAGACAGTCTGACACTTTTCATTTTCGTTGTCTCCATGTAAAATAATGTACGTACAAATGTGTACCAAAAATGTCATTAATTCGGCAAAGTAATTATTTCTTTATGGTAATTTTCATATAAAAATCAACATATCAGAACCTGTTTATAGAAATCGCCCTTAATTAAACAAAACAAAAAAAAATGAAGTAAAATATTTTTATCATACGACTAAAACATTTGTCACTTAGAAAAATTAAAAAATTTTCAAAGTGAATAAAGTTTTTGTATACAGAAAATTCTTGATTTCATCAAAATAAAATTATAGAAATTAATGTGAAAAACAAAACATCCGTTTTTCTACATTTTCAATAAAGAACGATATTATTATTAGTAACGAGTATATTTGCAATCTGAAGTGGTAAGAAGTTAATTTTGTTGTTAAAATATACATATACAGTTTACTATGAGTTATCTTTCTTCCAAATGAAGACTAACATGGTAACATTCTTCAAGCTGTAATATTTTATGAGTACGAATAACGTTGGTGAATGGTTTTTTTACCATATCTCGTTTATTCCAAATTATGCTTATGTCACACAATAATAATTAAGTTAATAAATCTGTAATTTATCCTAGAAGAACACTATGATCGTATACTTATTTTCTTGCTATGCTCTAAAATTTTATATTCGCTAGAAGCTATCATTTATAATTCATATAATGTGTATACTTATTTTGTAATTTGTAATAATGACAGTATACTTTAATAATTATTATTAAAAAGATTAAACGCTTTTTAATAATAACAAAAATTGTTTTATAATAAGGAGATAACATTATCTCTGTAAGTCTAAAAAAATATTTCACAAAATTATCAAAGTTATTAAATAAAAAAAGTCCTCGCACTTACGATAGTTTAAATTAGGTTCCTGAGAGTTGAACTGTCAGTCGAATCACTTTTTATCATAGATTTCTCTAGGAAATAGATAATTACCCAGATAACACAAATTATGAAGATTTCGTTCATTATGTATTCAGGAGATTTTATTTTATGAGTTTCGACGTCTTATGAGACATCATTTTGGCCTAAGACATTTATAAACCATCAAACCCATCACAGACCCAAATAGCACAAATGAAGAATGCATCCATAAGACGCCATCAGAAGGCCTTATGTCATGGGTTTTGAGGTCTTATAGACGTCTCATGTTTAAAATACGTGTTTTTGACAAAAGACATCTATAAGACATCAAAACCCATGCCATAAGACCTTTTGAAAACGTCTTGTCGACATCTTCGTAATTTGAATTACCCGGGAAGAAAGTCAGACAACATTTTGCGTGTGTTGTTTTCATTTATGCTATTTGGGTAGGTTCCTATAACAATATTTGTAGAATAAAACAACATTTAAAATATTAATTTACGTGGTATATTTTTGAAAAGACAAATAATTATGTATTGCATTAAGAGATTAAAAAGGTAAGCAAACTAATTGTAAGATATCAGGAAATTATGTATTTGTATTATTACGAACCATAGAAAGATAACTGTAGCTAATGGCATACAATTAGTATTTCATAATTTTATTATCAAAATGATGGATCTGGTGGCATGGATTCATATCATTTTATACTCATGTGCCTCTTCTAATTTCATGAACTAGCACAGTGAAAGTCAAATATAACAGATGTTATAAAGAATAAGTTGACATGTGATCGCCAGCACTGGATTAAATTAAATTATTGTATTATACTTCATGCATGGAATAATAAATGCGAAATAGTTTTATAATAAATTAGTATACATATAACGTGCTGTATATAAGGTAACATCATTTTTAATTACAAAAAATAGTATAATTCTTGAATTCATGCACGAACCATTGTGTTTGCACATCGAATTTTTATACAATTTTTAAACGATATTTTCAAAAACAAAGATCTTAAAAAATGAAAGTCATACATTAAATTCTACTTCCGCTATATTGTTATTCTAATTTTATATTAGTGTTGTCAGATCGTGCTCACAGAATGAACGATAAAAAAATGCATTTATCAAAATTATAATTCTTATGTAAATCTTTTACTATCTTAAAAGAATACTATCATTTCAATGATTTCGAAGAATTTCACTGGTTTTTAAAAATGGGCATTATTCGAGGACATTTGAACGATTCAATCGATTTACTGGATTGGAAGTTTTTATTGTAAAGCGATTACTTTTATGCAACGGATTTATTTTTAATTTTCATTCAATGTCTAATCATGTTTTCAGGGAACACTTATGAAGAAAATTCAATAATTTCTATACTCCAAACTTACATAACCTTTTAAGTATCAGCTTTAATATTTTGCGAAATAAAGATTAATTTAAGTTAAACATTAAAGTTTGCAGATAATATAATATTAATTGCAGAAAATGATGAGAGACTGAGAAATATGAAAACGTCAGTGGAGAAATTCGTAAGTAAAAATAGACTAACGGTGAATATAAACAAATCAAAGATACTTATCTTTAAACAGATGAGGAAAGAACAAAACAGAAGAGAATTGAAAATAGTAAGCAGGTACAAGTATTTAGGTGTGTAGTTTCGAACGGGTGATATAGTGGGAAAATATATTCAAATATTAACAGGGAAAATTGAACGTATCATGGGATATTTAGTAACGATTAGCAGTTTGAAGAAAAGATTGGTTCTAATGAACTCTCTGAGCTAAAAGTGTAATGATGTACGAAGAGGAAATTTGGGGTTGGAGGCAGGAATCAGGAATGTTAAAACGGAAATATGGCAAAAGGTGGCTAATTATCTGGTAGAAGGGATGAAACTGGAACGTAGTCGATGGCCATAAAAATACCTCAAAGAGGAAGTTCGAGGAATAGTAAATGGGAACTCGACAAAGTGGGAGACAGAGATGAAAGCGGCTATGAAGAAATAGGAAAGCTATGAGAACTCATAACGGAGGAGAACATGGTGGAGTTGGAAAAGAGAGTAAAGAGAAGCGTAAGAACCGAGATCAACCCGGAGATGGTGGCCACTAAAAAAGGTGGAAAAATTCGTTGAAAAAATTATAATTTTTCCCTGATTGAAATACAAACTAACAGTGCCAATTCGAGTGAATAATAAAGCTCTGAATTAATCGGTATTGAAAAACATCTTTACAATCTATTTAATGTTTATGTCAATTATCAATACTTTATTTCGATTGTTTAACAGGGACAATATAAATACAAGCTTCAAAAAATAAAAAATTGCCATTGCCTGGCTGTTTCGAGCTCTTTACCAAGAACTTGACTGTAGAAAAAATGCTCAAGATTTATCAATATAGTCTTCTGATCATACAAGAAGAGAACGACCTCAAACATCGGAGCCGCCTTTGTACCGCCTGGAAAGAGGAAAATGACATCAAAAGTATAAATTGAGCTGCACATTGTCCAGATGCCAATCCCATTAAAAATGTGTGGAGTTTAGCTAAGAGGAAACTGGCGGAAAAGCGTGTCTCCAACCTAAAACAGTTGTCTCTACACATCAGGAAGATAAGACGTTCCTTATCAACAGAGTAAACAGAAAAAGTGGTTGAGAGCATGCCGAGAAGATGCCAGGCCATCCTCGACCGTAATATTAGGCATTTATTCGTCTTACAATATATAGACGTTTGTTTATACCTAAAATTATAATCTTATAGCATACATACTTGAAAATATTATTAAAATTGAATTTTTACGTTGCATAACATATGCAAATTTGAATCATGGCTTTCATGTAAGTAACTTCGTTTTGTTTTTGTATTAGCTGATAGTCAATTTTACATCTATATTAAATAGTGGCATAAAGGTTGAATTAGCATCTTTCAATAAGATAGAAGATAATGTAGTAAGTATAGGCGTTAGTACAAATGAAACTGTCTTTTTTAAAAATTGATGTTTTCATTTCCCTACGATAAATTTGTATGATTTATAGTTCAAAATTTAAATTTTTCTCATATTTCTCCTAATTAACTTTGAGCTTACATTAGTCTTGCCATTTATTTTTTATAGTTTGACCTATTAATAGCTATTACCATTATAATTATGAGGATCTTAAATAAAAATGATCATTTACCTAAAGCCCATGATATTTTGTACTCTGTCACTCGATAAACTATTTAGGTTTAATCAAAAAATCATTTTATTTTCTTCGTAACCAATATGTATTTTACAAACTGAAGTACAGTGATCTGTTCTCTAATAGTAAATGATAAAACTTTGTAAAGAATTTGTAATATTAGTTTCGTTCTAAAACTGATTAGGTCGTCCAGTAAACACTATTTGAGACACCATTTAACTTTATTGGTCAGGTGACTTTTCATTAAAGCACCAAGAGTAATTTAAAAGATGAACTTGATTTCTTCATTTCCGGCATTGCAGTGAAAATGTAACATAGTAAAAATACTATGCATAGTATAGTTACGCAACAAACAGAATACCAATTATGTTTAAAAACTCATACAGTCGGCTTATCCTAAATTCTTCTTTAAGAGATCGAAATTTATTTTACGTTTCACTTTCCTTTGGTTCTCGACTATCATGATATTAATACGCATTTTACGGTATCAGTTTTTCTATTTGTCTTCATTAACTTATTTGACTTGCAATGATAAATGTCGTTCGAAATTCAGTTTCGATGTTTGCAAATGAAAACTACATTCCTTATGTAGTCCCACTTGTTTAAACTTCCAGTGAAAACGCGTAGCTTTACACAAACGATAGTTATAGGTTTATTACGGCGAGAAAACAAAGGCCACCACTGGAAGGTCAAAGAATTTTATGTCGCAATAATTTCAGCACGTCTAGCATAACTAACAATATTTGCATAGGCCTACAGTCTTTACCAATTTTAACTCTAATCCCGTAAACTTTTTTCATTTTTTTTTTCTACGGCACCTGCAAAGCGTAAACCTGGGTCGTTCACGTTTATCATAATTTTCAGGTATTGAATGATAAAAATTTTTATAAAAATTCGTAAGGTACGTTCAAGCTTCTACTGCAAGTATTCAGAGATAACTTTGCAGAATTGTTTACTACTTTCGTATAATAAACGCTCATTGTGCACTGATTTAGTTAGACAAAATTGTCACTTTTTAAGGAATTGGAGAAATAAAAAAATTTTAACGCTAAGTAAAGATTCAAGGATTAGGTAGTGAAAAAAATATGTAACGTCTATCATTCAGAAGGGAATGCCTCTGAATGTAATTACATCGAGATTGTAATTACACGACCTCGAAAATTAGAAATTTCTTCAACAGGCTGTATGTGTGTATTCCTTAACTATGTTTTTTTTGCTTATGTTTTTCTTGTATACGTCTGAAAATTTTAATTGATTTTCAATTCAATACGATTCACGGATTCTCGCTGGCGAAGACACCTGTCGATGAAGTCGCTGGATCTTCCTGCCAAACTTTGGTCTAAAACGATAGTTACCAATATTTAGAATGAAAGTTACGAAAACGTACGCTCGACTGTAATTTTTGTACAGGTAGGGATTTTTTTTAGGTTTACGGGATTAGGGTTAATATAGAAAAATTATTAATGAAATGCTTCTGGTTATAACGATAAAATTAGCCTACGTCAGGATCTGATATTGGGCGGAAATTACAAAAATAAAGCTTCCGTAAATTCTTTTCGAAGATATTCGAACGTCTCACTTTCTTATCTCTCTTTCATCAGTACTGCATGCGTCTATCTTCTTTCTGAATGCGAATTTAGTCAACTGAATAAACGTAAAAAATTTTAACGACGTTGATCGCCTTAGAAATAGAGTCGGCGCTGTAAGCCTTCCAGGTGAAATTAAATTAGGCGCAATAGATCGTATTATTTGTTTTTATATAACAAGAGGCTGCAAATTGAAACATTTATGGCAATTAACACAATAAGATTTTCATTATATGTTTAAAATTTTATCCAATCTATAAGTTCTTAAAATATAAAAGGATTACTGTAATTTAAACATATAGCGGGAATCATATTATATGCAATTTAAACTTTATAAAAAGTATTTGTATTCAAAAGTCATAGAACTATTGCAAAAAATAAATTTTCATCATTTTTACACGTTTCATGACGCAAGATATTTTCCTAACACACATAGCATTCAATGAAATTATATCGCCATAAAATTTAATGGAATTTATTACTTAACTGACGGAAAATACGTCACGAATAGAGGCATGAACTTCAATATTAGC
>JARPRH010022391.1:0-10312 GCA_031763665.1 Calameuta haemorrhoidalis
ATTCGAGGATGCAGACTTCCCCCCTCTCTCTCTCTCGTAGCGTTATCTTCCCATTTGACACACATTGTATAATGCCAAGATTATCAGCAGCCGATCAGTACTCTGTACACCAAACTGTCTACCGTATCAAAAGGAGCAGCCGATAGTGTCACATGCACTTTACTATTCCAACATGAATATTAAATGGCATCGTGCGTAGAATTTCTGGCAAGGACAGTCTCGTTTCTCAATACTGATCAACTGTTATAAATTGAACATTCATTCGTTATTATTGGACATGGCAAATATTTAAATGGAATACTAGTATTTGACTATATGTATGACCAGTAAACACAAAGTAACAGTGTTACATAATCGTATGATTATATTATAATTTCCTAATGAAGAATGGCACACCTGAAAGTTCTGATGTACCTACATAATTGTTATACTTAATCCTGAGTAGGAATTGATAACATTCTTGAGACACAATTGTTTGCTGGATATATGCATATACATATGTGAAGACTATCCATGTGAACGCATACATAGGTAGGTGTAGTTATGAGTCTGTCGTCGCTACAGTCATCGTACCTGCTTACTGTTACGAGATCCCCGTTTCGAATACGCAGGTGAAAGCATTCATAAAGCATCTGCATACCAATGAAGTTTCGTTCGCGTAGTCGATACGTTAAATTTCCAACGTGAAGTTCGGTACTATTAAGGCAATCTTTTCATGAGAATGAGTATTAGGTGGGTACCTAAATTAGATATACGTTTGAATCTACGACAGTAAGGATTATATGTACGAAAAAGTAAGTAAGATTACCTGCACTTGACAAGAAATAACTTAATTGTCAAGTTAATGAGTTTTAACGTAGTTTCTTATGGGTAAGTGGCTACGGCCGTCCCGTCGACAAATTCGTACTCGTACTCAACGATTAAACTGGGGAAAAAATAACTTAAAATATTGGCTGAAGTTTCTAGATCTCGTAGGTACTTCGAAAAGAAGCGCTTACCGAATATTTTGCTCTGATTTACGAAGTTAAATAATGGACCCAATCGCACATGGAATTTGTCTTATTTATGTCGTCAAAATGGCGACTCGAACAAAAAAATTAAGTCCATCATACTACTGTCGTAATATTTTTTTTTTCAACTTTGTAAACAATTGAATAGATTAAATCGTTTTTATTATTGTTTATTAAGATCTTGGAATATCTTAATTTTCAATTACCTCATATCATGGATCGTTATTTGATTAATTGTGAGTGCTGCGAAAGGAATACCTTCATTGATGTGCGTCGTCATACATACTATCCTCGTTTATGTCTATTTCTATCTCGGGCATCTCGTTTCTGTGAGTTTTTACGTATTTGTCGTCCGTGCAAGTGAAATACAGTTTCTGGAATAAAGCAGGTGATATTAGCGAGTCATGGGAATTGCGAAATAATTTTTTTTTTTAATACTTTTTCCACGCACTCTCTGTCTCTCTCTACTCTCTCCTGGATGGCCTGGCGTCATCTTTTTTTTTCACTCTGTCTGGCCAATATTTATAAACTTTTAGGTTCCATGACATCTGTTGGCTGCAAGCCACTAGTCACTGGCCTGATATAAAGATAGGCAGAACTGATAGGTAGATTTTCAGCTCACGCAATTCCAGGTGTCGTCGGATTCGTAGTCAATGTCGTTGATCTTTCTTCCTATTTTCCTTGAAGACTGTGATGATTTTATTTCCGCAACGTTTTGCAACCTTATTTATCATCGAGTCCCTTTGCCGATGTGGTACAGTTGTAGGAGATTTTCATTGAAAAGAATAGTCTGTAACAATACTCGCTGTAAAATGAGACTTACAATTAATGACGTGAGAGCTGAAAATTTTGAGTTAACTTTATGAGGTAAAAAAATTTGCAAAAAAAATTATATTTTCATGTCGATTTCTTTCATCGCGAATAACATAACCAATTGCTAGCTGGAACATGCGCTTTCCATTCGTACTATTTAATTGTTAATAATTTTTAAGCTACATGTTATCTCAAGAATCGTAATTACAAATTACCACTAGACCTCTCAGACATTTAAATCCGATAATCGCGATATCGTACCTCCTTATCGCTCTATTTCTCTCTTTCCCCTTATTATTGACACTCATTATCTGTTACGGTTTATCTATTTATCTATTTCTGCGGAAGCTCGTGATGAAGTTTCACAGTCATTTCTTTGCCTTCGCAACGACGTATCTCCCAGGTAAATTCGTTAGGATTTAGATGAGCTTGTGAAATCACTGAAAACTTCACAATCGGCTCTTGAAATCTGGAACAAAAATTCAGTAAGAAATCATTGATAATTGTCATTTGCGCAAAAATATTTTAGATTATTTTAATTCTGAAAAAAAATCGCATTTTCCATCTTGAATAAATCTCTCGAAAGCTGATACCGATATACTTTAATTAAAATTCAAGATAAATGAATTAAGAAGAGAGAGTGAAAGAGAAAGACAGAGAGGGGAGAGAAAGACATAAAGAAAATAAAGGACCTCATAAGTTTTAATGGAAGAAAAGGAAGAGAAAAATTAATTCTAAAAATACAATAAAACGAACAAGGTAATATAGTCAATATGTCCGTCACTATATATCTCGTAATCTGAGAGACGTATAAAGCCAGTTGTAACTACGGAATCACCTGAATCGTTCGTAACCTATTGAATCCAGTATAACAGTGCAGAGAAATTGCTCAAAAACAGGAATAAATATTAACCCGAAGAGAATTTAAAAAGAAGAAACAATGGTCGGAAACACAAATGAAGGATATCTAGAGGTAAGAATTATTATCGGGAATATCAATAAAATATATTACATACGAATACTAATTCTTATCTCATTTCGTGTTATATGATCTGTTAGGAACACGAATTAGAGGCCGTGGAGAGGGGTGCTAAAATTCGTGAAACCGACATACAGGTATGTATAGTTGATCCACGAATTGGGTGTGGTTTTTTGACAGTTTGGAAGCAACGCAGTCCTAATCAAACGACACGACGTTTTTCATTAAAAAAAAAAAAAAAAAAAAAATGTGGTAAAATAAAAAATAAAACTTATTAATGTAAAACCATGCATATGTATACTTTCTAAAAAACATTTTATGCAGTGACACGAATCCCTTGCTAGAGACTACATTCTTTTAAGTCTGTCCAAAAAACATATACAACTCGTGGATAGACTATACGCGTTAATGAATTTATCAAACGGTGTAAGCAACTGATAAAAAAAATGGAACCACTTGCCGATAGACCATTGCCGAGTAAAAAAAGTTATATAAAATAGCCACGTATTTTGCGCATATATTGCATATAGTATGTCAAATAAGAAAGAGGTATACACTTTTATATATATATTTTTTTTTCATAATTTTGACACTGGCGTAATTGTCAAAGACTTATATGTAAAGATTTGATATAAAACAAATAAATATAAGTGTGTAGCACACTACAGTGTATTATTGATACACCATGTATGAATATTTTATAAATGTATGTTCTCCGAAATATTGAATAAGACAGCAATTTTCAATGATATTTTCTTTGAAATATGAAAAAAAAATGTTTTAATGACAATGCATTGATATAGGAATGGTGTGCCAATCAAACAATCATTAAGTGTACGATTGGGGGTACAAGATGTGTATTAAATACGTGGTATATATACTTCATACGCCAATTTTTTTCACTCGGTTTGTCTATGGCTTTAATACTTTTATTTATTTACAATGTGCCGTACTTGCTGGATTATGTGTTTTAGAAAAATAAGTCTTCAAGTAAAAAGTATCAATGCCTCGCCAATGGAAGACAAGCGCTGGGTAATCATATGTCGGAAAATCCACGTGCTTATCGTATGGTATTTCTTATTCTGCTTAATATCGTTGCTCTTTCGTACTTTGCCTACGCCACTGTATACTGGATCAGGAACAGTAAGTACTTGATAAACATCCTGAGACGTCGCTACGTCTAGCGTCGCCTTATATTTTTGCATGACTGAAATATAAAGAAGATGTAACATCGAGAAACTTTATTACGAAAATTTAATTCTTTTAGACAGTGATTGCGAGCTTGAATGGTGTGACGGTTATGGCATGCTGTTGCTTTTATTCGCATTTACTTACTTTGGAATATTTTACTTCTATATATTCAAAAGGTACGTGTTGAGGTATTTAAAGAGGGCGCTAAGACCTTTTGGACGATCTCTTCAGAAATTACGTGCAAGGAAACATACCTACTTCCTTCTGAGAACTGCATTTTATATCTCTGTTTTGGCAGCTGTTATCGTATTTCTTTTTTTTGATACCATTAACGATCGTGATAGATTAACTAGTTGCCTTGGCGTTATCGTTCTCATGGGATTAGGTTGGGTCTTCTCAAAACATCCTACGCAAGTGAGTAAAGAGCTGGCGATGTTAAGACGCTTTGTGTTTATTCTGTGTTTATTTTGTGTTAATTGATTGTTTTTCCTATTTTAGATAAACTGGCAACCCGTTTTATGGGGACTCATATTACAATTTTCGTTCGGTCTTTTAACTATCAGGTGGGCCGTCGGACGTAACATTTTTCAATGTATCTCCAACAAGGTCGCAACTTTCATGAGTTATTCCAAAGATGGCACCACTTTTGTATTTTCCGATGAGCTCGTTAACGTCATTCAAGTTTTTGCATTTACTGTAAGTTTTAATATGATTTTAATTTTATTTTATTAAATTATACAAAGTTCGATACTGTTTATCATTCTGATTTTTTTTAGGCTCTACCAGTGGTCTTCTTCTTTAGTTTCGTTATACATATACTGTCTTACTTGGGTGTTATGCAGTGGGTGATTATACGAATTGGAGGGGTCCTTCATCTCATGATGGGTACTACAATATGTGAATCTATGAATGCTGCAGCAAATGTATTCCTGAGCATGGTACAGTTAACGTTAGCCATTGCAGTAAGATTTTGAGAAAAAAAAAGTAAAAAAGATTGATAATTGCGCGTTTCTTTTTCAGAGTGAGAGTCCTCTATTGATCCAATCATACATTCACAAGCTGACCTCTTCAGAGATGCATGCGATAATGGCATCCGGTTTTGCAACAGTTTCTGGTTAGTCAAAGATGGTTTAATAACCAAGTTCATAAATGTGAAGACACATAAAATTCACTACAATTAATACACACGTTATAGGGACTGTATTGGCGGCTTATATCAGCTTTGGTGCTCAACCAACTCATTTGATAACAGCATCCTTAATGTCAGCACCTGCAGCATTGTGCTACAGTAAACTTTTTTATCCGGAAACTGAAGAAAGTCAAACAACAGTGAAAAATATCAAATTGGAAAAATCGTAAGTGACGTCCTAAAACATTTATGAAGTTCCTGAGTGTCTGGATAGCTTATATCAATTTCAGAGAAGACTCAAGTTTGTTGGATGCAGCCGCGAGGGGCGCTATGGCAGGTATACCCCTGGTATTCAGTGTCATAGCAAACGTAGTGGCGTTTATATCCTTTGTATCGTTGATTAATGCTATCCTCTCCTGGCTAGGAGGTTTGATAGGTAATGACTCTCTGTCCTTTGAGGTAAGTGTTCAATTGTACGAAACATTAAGTGGAAACTAATTAACAATTTTTCATACTATTTCATTATTCCTGTAACTACAGCTGATACTCTCCAAACTGTTTATGCCTTTAAGCTGGGTAATGGGTGTACCGTGGGAACAATGTGAATATGTATCCACTCTAATTGGACTTAAGACAGTAGTAAATGAATTTGTGGCTTATCAAAAATTAGGTGTCTATAAAGCAGATGGTGTCCTTTCAACAAGGACAGAAGCTATAGCTACTTATGCTATTTGCGGCTTTGCTAATCCTGGTTCAGTTGGAATTATGATTGGTGCTTTGACTGCCATAGCTCCTGAGAAAAGAGATGTCATCGTCGGCGTAGCATTCAGATCATTTTTTGCTGGCAGTGCTGTGTGCTTCCTTACAGCTTGCATAGCTGGTAAGCACAAGTATTGTAATTATATTTTATTTATTATTTCATCTTTCATTTTATTTATCAGGCATGTTAATCGACGATGATTATTATTCAACAATCAGTGCATTGACAAACTCTACAACAACCACGTTATCCACACTCAGTCAGTCCTAGCAGAACTTCAAAACGCATACGCGAAAGATGACTTGAAACGAATTGAATCGGTTCTTTTTTACTTCTCGTGATAGTTATTAATTACACGAATGAATAATCCTGAAGAATTGTTGCGATTCGTTCTCATTTTTATTTTAAAAGCCACAAATGGACTCCGGAAATAATAAATACAAAAGTTTAATACATTCGGAAAAGCGATATGTTTTCTTTCTTTCCCTTAAAAATCCTTAAACTGCAAGTGATTTCGTAAGACTTTGAATAAAATTCACTCTTAAAATAGAATATTACATGTAACGGCAATTGACATGAAAATGACTTTTAATGATAACTATGGAGTAACTATCTTTTTCTAACTCTTCCCCTCGTCTTTCAAAAGTTGTAAAAGCAGCACTTGCGAACGCAAGACACGAAAATATTACGAATGTATGTATTTGGAATGTCTTAGACGAAGATTTTAAGGTCGTCGTTACGTTTGGAGAACAATTCAAGATGTAAAATAAGCATACTAGTGGCCATAAATTATTATCTGTAGTCCAATTAAGTATAATACACAATATTAAGGCAAGGTATGAAGTTGATAAGTCTCGTAAAGATTATCCGTCCGGATAAAGACATCAGCAGTTACTTGTAACATCTTTGGCATGACATCCACGTTGCGCTGAATATTATCCCCACAGACCTAAAATATGGATGAAAAAATAATATGTATATCAATAAGATAATAAATCTAATGTCATGTTACCTTAATGTCTATCGTCAAATGTACCTTTTTTAACAAAATTTCTCGAGTTGGCATAGTGTACATAGCGACTATAGCAGCCTTTTTAATAATCCAGGGATGATGTTTTGCCAGAGTTTTGTTATATGCATCCTGACAGCAGGCAGATGTTTTATCCATGTCCGCAAGGTTTGATAATTGTCGCAGAAACTCTCTGATAAAGTCTAAAAATAATAACATGATATGCAATGGATATGATTCAGCACTGTAAGATAACAGGTTAAATTCAATTAAAAAGATGTATACCAAGTCCTCTATGAAGTCTAAGAAGTGTTCTGGCACCATTAACGGAGTTTGGTTTTTCAAGAATCTTGTTCTCCTTCTCGTGATTTATCATTTTCTTAATAGTAGCATAATTCTCCTCGTCCTGGACTCGCAACTCGTGGAGGACATCAATCTTCTCCTTCAAGTCAGAGGAGACAAAACTGAAGACACTTCCCATAAGCTGGAAAAATCTGTATGGATTCAGAGCTGCTTGTATCGTACTAGTACTTCACAGTACTCCTATCATAAATAATTTCTGATCATTAACGCAATGAATAAATACTATTACTGCGTTAGGGACATGTAAATTTCATTTATTTTCTTTATCTTTAGGACAGCTGTCATTCACGCAAGCTAAGTTGAACAACTTACGTTCTTCAATCCTATGAATTCTCTTACTTGTACAGCTCGTTGTAAGCGTCCAGGTACGCCTTGATATCGACGTCCTCATCGTGCAGAAGAGCCCGATCAAAATGGTCGTGTACCATTCTCAGATCAAAATATGACATTTCACCAGCTTCCGCCATTTTCTGTATTGTTCTTTACGTTAACCTGCTTATCATTAAACTGTTGCTTATTCGTGCTTCATACTCGTTGAGCACATTCGATGCTAGCGACACGTAGGGGCGATGCCATATATTACAAAATTGCTTGAAATTGCATGTCGCCCCGATCACTGGAAATTCACCGGAATTACAAGTGCTGTATATAAGGACCGTGGGTCAGACCTGACTTGGTAGGTCCTCTGGTGACTCTATTGTCAAACGATAATCAGGAACTCAAAATTTATGTACTCACCAGATAACATTATACAACATTCTGATCAAGCAACGGTACAAGCTTTATAAGAAACAATCTGTTATCCTTTGATTTAGACAGTGTTCTAGCAATACAGCCAAAAGCCTTACATGTTCTTTGTACAGAATTTGTAAATACTTCTTGGATACTCAATAATCGACATAGATTATAATAAACTATATAATGAATATTGCATTTAAATAATAGGTTACAAATGTACAAGGTATATACATACGCATAATTTAAAACACACCACTTAACAGTATTGATTAAAACGCCATTATCTGTTTCGTAAGGTTTTTTTTGTTTAGGAAAATTTAGGCGTTATCAGGGATTTTCAAGACTTCTCTTATATAAATTCTGTGACAAAGATCTTTGTAAAATCAGGTGCAGATCCACCGATGTCATGCCTGCAGAGTTCTCCATTATCCAGATAACTGATTCCAGAGTTGATCAGAATATTCCTGAGGCTCTCCATAGAGATATTTGGCAATCTGGATTCAGGAATAATCTTGTCCAGGTCATTCATTGAATAACCAGGTGACATTCGCTTCTTTAAACGATAAGAGTGAACAATTGGTCTTGTGTCGATCTTGATCTTGCTCTTGTCAATGATGGAACCATTATCAATGATCTTTGGAGTGAAGGATCTCATGTTTGTGGTGATGTCACTTGTCCTCTTAGCTGGAAGCAACTCTATCTGTAAATAAGAAATTAGATCTGAACGAGGGACTTTATTGATGGCTGTACAATAATTATTTTATCCTTTACAGTTATAAATGCAATCACCTTAGTCTCCTTACGCTGATAAAATTCAAAATCATCATTGGCTACTGTCGTTACTGAACAACAACTGCGACTCCTACTTCTGCAAGAGCTGATAGTATCGTCATAATCAGGATTATCAGTGCAACAGCTCTCATCATCCGAGGACTCATATCCACATTCCTGTTCCTGAATCTGATCCCTGTTTCTGGTAATATCTCTCTTCACAAATGTTCTGGAATCTTTAGGATACCTCTCATAATCCAAACTCTGATTTCTACGTAAAATCCGTTTCTCACTGGTAGGTCCTCTCATGTAATCTTGATTTTGACTACGACAGGATTCAAAACGTCCCTTCATATTGCTGTGCTCCAGATCATTGAGATGCTCCAAATCCAAGAGGACATTACGCATCCGGTTCCCAATGGATTCCTCACGTATCTCTTCTAGGCTTCTGGCAAAGTTACGCCTGTCCGGTTCCTCCAATTGAACAAGGTTCTCCATATTCTGTCCAAAGACATCAGTACTTCCAATTTTCCTCTTGGTACCAAATTCAAAATTATCATTAATCCGTATCCGCGGAATTTGCTGCTGCTGTTCACTCGTCATCTTCGTGGGCTCCTGTCGCGGCTCGAAGGTTGAACTTGTAAAGGATGTCAGCTCCGCCGGAAGTGATGCATAAGCACTCTCCTCATTTACCGATTGGGATCTGGGATAGTGCTGTACCCCCATGGTAATAGTACCTGTCCTTCCTGTAACGCGAATCGAACGTTCACTCAAGCTTGACTACCATTTTCTTTCATTCTCTGTCCCCTTAGCTCATTCAGCCAATCATTTACCTCGATTCTGATGATTGTGCAATCTGCCGTAGAGACTTCCGTTAGTCAGAGGAAATTTCAGACCGTGATTAAGATTGAGCTGTAGCTTATACTCAGCATCCTGCTCGAAGTGCCTAAATTTCCCATCGACACCAGCGTGGGACAGTTTCCTGGCATGATCCTGCTTCGTG
Organism: Calameuta haemorrhoidalis; assembly: GCA_031763665.1. Classification (NCBI taxonomy): domain Eukaryota; kingdom Metazoa; phylum Arthropoda; class Insecta; order Hymenoptera; family Cephidae; genus Calameuta; species Calameuta haemorrhoidalis. Next base: position 9,767 of record JARPRH010022391.1, read on the forward strand.
TAGACCCTGGCAACGTAGCGGCAAAACATTCTATCAAAAATGGCAAGGAAGACCGGAAGTAAGGCATCCTGAAGAAGAGGTAGCCAGGTGGCGAGATTCTGCGTGCTGCAGAAGCCTCTCAGTAGATCTGGTTTTACGGATACAACCTGAATTAACAAAAAAGAAAGATGATACAGACCATCCTTATTTCTGCAAAAGAGAAAGAGTGATAGGGAAAAAGAGATAAAAAAAAGAAATCGCCAGGAACGCGATACTCAGCGAAACCAGAAAGGTTTTCGCTTTCATAGAAAAAATCTTGTCTCTCTTCTTGTCCTCCTCGTTCAATAACTCTAGAACGCCATCGCCCTCTCTCTTTCTATTTCTCTCTTACACTCGATATCCACACCTACACGAGGTTCTTATAATTTCGATTTCATTTGCTCAATTACATCCTATTGCTAATTGGGCGAGCGTCATGCAGAAAACGCTACGGACTGTGAAGTATATAATAATGCTCGTTACGTTTAGACGAGCCACGCGAACGGCACCACTGGGCGAGCAAAACTC
>JARPRH010022401.1:0-10311 GCA_031763665.1 Calameuta haemorrhoidalis
CCCTCCCTCGCCTCGCCCCGTCATCCTCTAGTTCGTGTGTTGCCTACTGACTGACTGACTGACTATGATTGGATGACTGTCTATGAATTATGACACCCTAAATAAATCCTTCTATGGAGACGAGCAGTACATTTATTTCTAGAAATTAATCGAGATACAGCAGCTGCCGAGAAAGTGACGGAAGATTCAGAGGAGGAAGCAAACGCAAAGCGTCATAAAGCTATCGGACGAGCTTCAGCCAATTCCGACTGCCGATGTCGGTAATATGTTTTATGCCAGCTACGTGACTATGAATCCCAAGCAAAATATATCGCGCAGCGTTCCTCTAGAAACTCCAAGTGAGCTTTAGAGCTTTTTCAGGAAGCGAAGACCGTAAATCCCTCGCGACGTTCCCTCACGACTCTTCGAAAATTAGTGTCGAAGCTTCTTCCCTGATATCGGCTGCATCGCGAATTCCGTCTCGAGAAACTTATGCACGAGAGCGAAAGAGCTGAAGTGGAACCGAAAGTGAACACGTTCCGGACTAATTTCTCGTCCTTGTTGCAACGAGATATAAGCCTAACCGGACCGTTGTCTAAGATTCATTGCGTGCCGGGAATTAGGCATCTTAGTTGAAATTAGTGCGGTTGTACCTTCAAGTTGGGGTAAGCAGAGAGCTCGTTACGCACAGGGTGTTGTACGATTTATAATGGCTTTCACCGACCTTACTCTCTCCCGCTCTCATCTGCTCTGACGAATTGGAAGCGCTCGTTTGTAATCTTCTTGACGTTTCGCCCGAGTTACTGTCGCTCGTCCTTGTGCCGCATCCTTCTAGGAAAGTAATTAAATCGCTGAGGAATGGTCGGAGAAGGACACAGGGAGAAATGCTGCTAGACTAAAGATATAGTCGGTACACGAGTTCGATGTTTATTTTTGACAGTTCCCAACCATCGCAATCCGAGCAAAATCATGCGTGGATTTTCATAAAGTAACATAAAGATATGCTAAAACGAAGGAAGAAAATATGTTTAGTATAAAATCGTGCATATCCATACTTCATAAGAAATATTTCATGCAGTAACAAGTACGGGGTGCTAAAGATTCCATTGTTCTCGACCTATTACAAAATTAGATGAAATTGCCATGAAAATCTATCGCAATAACTGTTCAATGATTTATTTACACATTCAGTAGTTGTAATCAACATTGGCATATTGTATGTTAAACTAAAAATCAATATTTGAAGTGGAGGCTCGGTGCTCCCTCTACCAAGCTAGAATGCACGCATAATCCGAAGATAATTAATATAGGGGTGGCGGGGGAAATGGGATACTTAAAAAATTCGGTAAAAATAAGTAAAATGTACTTTAATCGATTTCAAGTCGAAATTACACAAAAATTAATTTACGTTTTTTATATATATTTTAAAAAATTGGCCTTTCTTAAAATTTTTAAGATGAGATGCTAACTTCACATAGGTATATAGTAATATTTAGTAACTGTATTTTTATACTTTTGGATAATTGTGATACTACAATACTGAAATATTTGAAATATTTGATCTCATCGGTAGGTACCAATGCAGCCCGTTCTTATAAGTTGTGACGTTCTTTCCGAATTCGGAACTGGAATTGTCCGTAGCGAGACAAACAATGCCGTCACAAATGCCGATGTTAGTCGATTCCCTGGAGATAATGAAATTCGCGAAAGCCTTTGGGTACGAGACGTATGAAATTATTGTGCAATAAAAGTTAGACTAACACTATTACAAAATTTTAATGGACCCTGGAGTTCTTGGTCGGTACATCTCGCCATAATCCCTGAGGGACGATGCTACGTTCCGTAATCAGAAACACGACAGTTCTTTAGCTCGGAATTTTCTGACGAGAAATATAACCTCACAAAGTATAATTTAGCCGAGTGTCTTACCGTGTATTCGGCACGAGATTATTGACATTTATCTATGATTTTCTTGATTCAGCATACAATTGCTTTCAAAGAAGAATTTGTGAAAAAAGATTGAACTCCAGTTTGAGGTTTAAACAGGGCTTTAGACGAGACTCTTTTTCCTTCATATTTTTGTTCGGCATTCAAATGAACTTTTTTTATATATGGAGCTTGTCTTTCCTCAAACATGCTGGTTGCAAAGCACATTTTCGACAACCTCAGGTAAGGGTTGAATTTCATATAGTGAAGCCGAAAATTTTGTCGAAGCTCGCTTTGACCTAAGTTCAAAGCTAAATATTTGTATGAAGAAAAAAAAAAAGGAAGGTAGTAAGTAAAAAATATTTTATTATATTAAAGTAATAAAATATTACCTGCAAAGAACTACAGAGGAATGACCATACTTAATACATGTTATAAAATCTATTCAATATTATAAAAGGAAAGCTTATGGAATGAAATCGAGAAAGGAAAACCGCTCCTAGATACGCAGGCAGGATTCAGAAAAGGTAAAAGCACGATGGATAATATATTTATCCAGAATCACGTGATACAAAGAGAATTGGCTAGAAAAAAAACTCTTTGTTTTCTTTGTAGGCGCGAAGATAGTCTTTGACTTGGTATGTGATCAGAAGCTTTGTAAAATCCTAGAAAGCTAAGTATCTAGTAAATAACTAAAAAACAGAACAAAAGAAATATACATAAAAACAAGAAATGTAAGAAAGAGGCATGGAATCGCTAGCAGTCTAAAATATTCCATGCTCGAAATATTTTCGAATTAAAATATTTAGAAATACAAATATTTTGGAGCATAAGAAATTGAACAATAGAATCGCACTGTAGAAACTAATTTTTAATTTTAAAAAGTCCAAAAAATAAGAATCACTAATGTTTTTATAATGATGTCGGACATTATTAAAATACTTATATATTTTATGCTATTGAATCTGCTATGACTAGTCAGTATCCTGTATTATTATTGATCATTATTATTGATATTATTATTGGTCAGCAAGCGAGAAAATTTAACTCAAAATAAACCAATGCTGCGATTGCTGTGTGATATCCTATAGAAATGAGGGGGCCCAGGGTGCAGGGACGTGCTACCTGCTAATGGGAATTGGAGCACGATCGAAAATAATTGACGTTGATGATACTTTTGGTAGGAATTTTTTGGTTGCAACTTTTTGAATGGAGATATTTTCGCTGTAATATTATATTTTAATACGTAGCCGTGGCATCGAATAATTTTTTAACTAGAAGAGGAGCAAGGCAAGGATATCCACTCAGTCCGGCTCTCTTTGCATTATTCTTATTAGACATCAAAGAAAAGCTAACAAGAGAACAATTAGAGGCAGTAATAGTAGGAAAGTTCAGAACGCTCGCGTATGTCGATGACCTGGTATTGTTAGCTAAGAAATAGGAAGGGACGAAAGATATGTTGAGGAGATTAGAAAAATACCTGGAGAAAGATATTTAATTCTGAATAGATAAAAATACAAAATAATATGTTTCCAAAAAGGAGAAAGAAAATAGAAAAGAAAATTGATGTGAGAAGGTATAGAGGAAATGAGAGAATGTAGATATTTGGTAAATATATAACAGGATAATTTTACATGGCTGACAATGCTCTTGGATTTTTAGCTATGGGGATAATTGTGTATGGACCTGAAATTTAGGGATACAAAGAGCACACTGAACTCTAAAAAAATACACATGAAATACCTAAAACGGACACCAGGCTTGAGCATATTTTTTATAAATATTTTTTTTACTCGGAAGTATAGAAAACTGTACCACAAAGATAATTATATTACAATAATATCATGTTATGTACATGTATGAATCTCTCGAAATGTGGTACCTGTCACGGCAATTTATTATACGCATTACTTTAATTGGTTTTTCCCATTGACAATATAACACAATTTGCAAATGTGAAAAATATATAGGATAATCCATGAATTAATAGCCGGATACTGTTAGCAAATTTGTGATCATTTTGCACGGAAAGTTCCAAACAAAGTTTGTTTCGCACAAATGTGCCCATTGGGCCACTTTTGATGATTCCGGCTAGCAGCTATAGTTCGAGCGAACTCGTGTACGTTCGGCTCACGTCGGGCTGCAACGACTTGCGTTGAGTCGGAACGACTCGTTCATATTCAAACTGCAGCGGCAAATGCTGCGTGTTACTACGAGGATCGAAAGCGTTGAATAGGGAAATATTTACGGACGAGCAATAATCTTTGCATCTTGTAAGAAGATATTCGACATTCAAAAAACTATAAATGCGCATTACGTAAGTAATTCGAAAAGTAACGACTATTTACCATGTACATACACTAAACGTGTAATGAAGTTGGCACAGCCGCTTCAGTACAATCGCTAAAAACAAGTGTAATAACTTAATGCAATTTAATTGCTAATTATTAGCTGTATTTAAATATTTTTTCTAGAAAAAGTCAAACCTTGGGGCATCTGGCACTGGAGTTTAACTTATCTTAATCTTACGTAATCATTACCAAGTATATTGGAACTCCGAGTGCCCAACAGCGGAAGAATTTGGAAAATTCAGTGTGAGTTTCTCTTTGCGATACTATAAATATACATTAAATATGAATTTCAAAATTCTTTCACTACTGGTCACGTGCAGTTGGAACAGGCTTTGAAAGTGTCATTAGAAGACTGCTCAAAGTGAGGAGGGTGACACTCTACCCACTGAGTTTCCAACCCAATTTATAAATATTGCATCGATTAGAATTGATAATTAACATTACTTGTATATATGAAAGCGACAAGTTTTTCAAAATTCCTCTGAAAATATAATTCTTACAATGCATATAAACCTTAATCAAGGCATTTCAACCTAAATGTTAAAAATATAATTTTGCCAAGTACCCATTTGCAAAAGTATTTATGAGCATTTAGAGAAACTTGATTTTTCAATAATTCTTCAAAATGCTTAATTAAAATTTTTTAAATTGTATTAAAAAGTTTCTTCCTAATTTTTTCAATAATTCTCCCAAATGCTTAATTAAGATGCTTTAAATTATATCAAAAAGTTTCTTCCTAATCGTTGACTTGTATCATTGAACAGTTCGCTTCCCAAGCACGAACTCAATCATTATCCACAGGCATTAGTATTTACCAGTTTGACACACAAATTGGACGGGATCGAATTATTAACATCAATTCATTCATCGTCGTTTGAATTTTACATCGTCGGATGTACTTTTTACGTCTATCCAGCATTTAGCGGGTCTCTAGATTGCTTTTACGAATAATTTGATCATCCAACAAAAAGGATTCTTTCGTTGAACGAACCTTTTGCACGAACCACTTAAATCACGTCAAAAAGAGATCACTTTGCATCTATCCACTAGGATGGCAAACATCTCAACTTCCTGGCAGTGCTCCATCTAGCAAGTCGACTTTCGTCCGCTTACACGAAAGACAAACATCGATGACACGTAGTTGCCTGATACGGTAACATAGACTTCTAACGTTACCATTTTAGCTGCACACTTGGTTTAGGCACAAGCGTATAGAATAATTAGGACTGTCTTCTTACGTGTATTCACCATCGGAAAAGAGAGCCCTTGCGCGTATGCAAATGCATTTGCATGTATATGCAGCTAAAATTTTGTAGACGAAATTTCAAACAAACGGCTAAACCAATCGGTCTAAAATTTATAGGAGATACCAAGTGCTGGATGTAGGTGGAACAGCAATATTTGCAAATGTGCAGTAAGTTCTGTTTGAAATGGCACACAGGCAAAAATCCTAAAAGCTGTGTATCCAAATCCTAAAAGAATCGCTCAACCAATTGGGTTCAAATATTCAGAAAAAATTCTAAGCGAGTAGATGGACCAATAACATTTACGAATGTCGAACACTTCCACTTTGAAAGTTCTTTATTCGCGAAATTAATATCTTTTTGTAACAGCGAATGCATAAGATGAGATCGCTTCGGGACAATACTAAAGGCCGTTTGGTCGACGTTGAAAATGCAGTCAGAAGTCAAACGACACATAAAAAAATTATCTTGAGACTTGTTACAGAATAAAGATTCGCGTAGCACTTTCTCTCCTGCCATTCCATTTGTGATTAGGTCGTCTATGTTATTTTTTTTCCAGAGACTTGATATGCTGGTATTCTAAGCTCTTTGCCTGTCAGTCCACGAGATTGAATCTTTAGATCTTCAGCGTAGGCAGTCGTTTCAGATTCCTACGTTGGTACACTAAACACAAGCTGTTATTCTTTTCAATTCTGGGGAAACACGAATAAAACAGATGTGAACAACTGACTGCTTTTCAATAAGCAGGTAAATCACTGGTGATACAATGGTGATAAATGGCACCTTGCATGAAATGATTTTGCTCGTTCATCGAGAGACTCGACCAGGCTATTCATAGAGGAGCCGAGTAGTTATACCCGCGGATAGGATCAAATATCTCAGAAATGGCCCTATTTTTTTAAATTATGTAATATATATATATTAACTATGCTGAATCGATTACCACAAAAGTGACAGAAATCGGCTTATGGGATCACGGTGTTTCAAGAGAACGAGAAAGGTCTGAAAATTTCAATTTCGTCTTTGTCGTCATCGCAACGTACTATTTGTTTTTAGATCATCTGGGGCTTTATGGTTATATTGTGTCTCTCATACTACGAATGAGAGATAACGATAGACAAAAAAACATGGCCGACAAGGTTGATGTTGTATTAGAAGCGTTTATTAAGTGTACTATAGGGGGTACTGTGTCGGCTGAAACACCGGAATGACATCTGTTCACATAATGCGAATTAAAATCAAGTAGTACGTATTTATTTAGCTGTGTGTTATGAGTTTACTATTTTTAAATGTAAAACAATAACGCACGGTTGAGAATTTATTCCAGTGTACATACAAGTGCTTATGTACTTGGCGTAGTTTTTTTTTTACACCAGACGTGTTTTTGGTAATTATACTCTTATATTGTCGTAACGGTGCCGTTTATATACCCTCATAATGTAGGCGCGCTGGTTTGCACTGAGAGAAGAAATTGGGTTAAGGCTGTTTCGCGTATACAGTTCCAAACAAAAGTTAGTCAAAATCGAAAAGTGTTCAATTATTTGATACTTCGGGGTTTTGTTGGAAATCAATTGCATAAGCATGTTCCTAGTGAACATTAATGAGTAAAAAATTCATCTATTATCGATTTACATGGGCATTTTTCTAAATATAAGTATATTTCTAAAAAGTACTGACATACGTTTGTCCGATAGTACAACCTGAACGTAACTTGCAAAAAATAAATTTCAGATCTTTTTAATATCCAAAAAAACATTGCATAAAATAAAATCTAAAATCAATAAATTAAGTATAAAAAATTAGTAATAGTAATAGATTAGTAAATAGGATCGCCAATTACTTGATAACTCAAAAATGCGTTACATATATGTATGTATATTAATATACAGGATGTCCGAAAAGTCCCATATCAGATATATACCACTAGAGTCGTGGTAAAATTTTGAAGAAAACAGTACTTGCAAAATTAAAAAATTTTAACTCATTATGGAGACAATTATAATTAAAAATTGCCAAAATTTCCAGCAGCTGAAAGCGTTAACTGCTCGACAAAAATCAGTGGGGCATTAAATTGGCTGAGCATTTTCCCCACTCAATGTCAACAAATTTCCCCACTCGCTAAGTACATCGGTCGAATTAAGCAAGGCTCCTCCTACACCCAAAGAACTCGTCCGAAAACACGACAATAGGTAGGGAAGACGAAACATCCGTCTGATGCTCCACTGATTCTTAACGAACAGCTGACGCTCTTGCTTGGTGGAAATGGAGAAGTGGAGAAATCTTATCGATTTATTGAGGAGAATGCTCTGTTAATCGGATGTTCCACTGATTTTTGGTCGATCAGTTCGATAATTCGTTAGAATTTCACCACGATTCTAGTGGTATATATCCGACATAGAACGTCCACTGTAAAATGAACGTCGTGAAATCTCGATACGTTTATCCATGTTCCTGTGGGCCGGTAAATTCGAATATCGGTCCATAAGAAGAGCTGAGCATTGCAGACACCGAATCCTTTATGTTGAGAATCTCGTCCTCCAGATGAACATAATGCTGAATCAACAAAGAGTCTTCGTACTTGTATAGTTAAATATGAAATTATGACACCGAAGTTGTCAGTAGTGCGCATACAATAATTATCAAGGAAACGTAGTGCATCCTTTTAGGGATGTATTGTGTGACGTACTGCCAATTCCGGAATTAGCCTAAAAATATCCAACGTCGCTCCCAACGTGCTTAAATGGGCGCCAGGTGCCGTTTCCCTGCACCCATATTCCACAACGCGACTTTTTTTTTGCCAAACGATAGGGACGAGGACAGAGAATTCTGGAGTCGTCGGATAGGGGCTCAAAATAATTACGCAACGAATGGTATACCGTTATTAAAACAAAATAAACGGAGGATTTTTCACAGCATAAATCCCGTCTTATACTGTGTCCTCGCTACGGTAGCTCACAAATATCCTCAGCCGTGATAGTTAACCTTCCCAAGACCTGTGTGTATTTCGATATTCACATTACATACATTAGCTCCGCATCATTCCCATTTAGGTACCCACGCGAATTTTTTTCTGAATCAGATCGTCTGTCTGGTACCTATTTGTCAAAAACTTGTCTATCCTATTATCCATTTTTATCAAAAAATTGTCGGAGCGGGTACCGCCTTCTCCTTCGAGCATCTTCTCCACTCGAGGTGCTACTTCCTAGACCCTTAAAGCCATCGATCAGGCACTTTGTGTTCCACCTACCCACCTACTTATTCGCACATCTGCATTACACTCTTACTCCTTAATTTGGCACGTGGCGGTTCTGTAGAGGAGAAATCCTGAAAATCGCAATCTACAAATTTGCTGATAGCATCGCTATTGTTCGAACCCAGAATGCCGAATATTGCCGAAGGGATCCCTATTTCTCAGGTATTACTCCTTGCCACTGCCTGCGGTGGACCTATTCAAAAACAATCCTTCATCCGACGTCCGCCGCAGAAACACAAGTAGTAGGTTAAAGTTCCTCAGGTACTGACATTAAATGCCTCAATCGCCAGTCCACCTTTTCCCCACCTGTCCCTCCTCTTTAAATCCGGACCTGCGAATCCCTTAGAGATTTAGGCCGGAGGCAGCACCTTGCTGATGACTGAGGTGAAGGTTTCGTAACGAATCGTAACTGAATGCCACGTTAAAATTGATATGATTATTTTGACGGGATTATTGCAACATCACATAACGTTACGTCTGTTGATTTTAAGGAAAATGTGGATCCCTTCGATCGCTAGGATAAGGACTTCCGTGAACTGAGTGGGGTCAATGGCACTGACACTTGTGACCATGTGGTCGATTTTTATGCATTCAACGTTCCACAAAAATTGTAGATTTGGAATTTTACAAATCTCTTTTGATTTAAGGAGAACATTGCTTACTGGGATGATTTCGAGTTTTATATATCAGAATTTCATATTTGAACCGTTCAGGAATATCGAGAGCGCTAAAGTTAGCTCGCCCATTAGATTTGTATAATACAACTTCCTTCAGGTGGTGCGATCGTCCTGCATTTTAGACACGGCAGGATCAAACATATGGAAATGTTTTATACATTTACCATTAAGAAAGAGGGACAAAGCAAAACTCCAAACAAACAGCTAAACCAATTAGACCAACATTTATAAGGGATGTAAAGTTCCGTACGTGGATGCAACAACAACGTTTGCAGATGTAAAGGATTTCCAGTTTCAGTGAACTGCATCTGCAAATCCAGAATTCTTTATATTTTATTTCTACGCGAATTATCATACACGTATGGACATACATATATATGTATACATATATCGAAAATCTGCGTGAACCACATAACCGATCGGGTTGAAATTTACAGGAAAAATCACAAGCATGTAGATGGAATAGTAACATTCGTAAATGTCGATCCATTCTACTTCGAAAGTTTTACATCCGAGAATTAATTTTTTTTACAACGTCGATTCCATAATATCCACTCAGATGATGCAAGCGGTTAGACTTCGAAATCTGCCGAGATCTTTCATGTTTAACTCGATAGTTATATTGGAAATAATGGAAAGGACAATTTACACTTGCGAATCGTAGTTACAATACATTGCACATATTTTTTCTAGATCCAAGGGGAATCCGAGTATTCCAGAGATCCAAGATCCAACTGCTAATAAGTATAATTACGTAATTGAATACTCATCTTAATGAGGCTGAAACTCCCACAAATTACATGTTCCTGTAGCGTGTCTCGATTAACATGGTTTGGCTTCTCCAATTAAAAGGATCCATTCGTTAGCGGTTGCCGTTCACA
>JARPRH010022425.1:0-10305 GCA_031763665.1 Calameuta haemorrhoidalis
CAACCTAGGATTACGATTACGTTTATTTGTATTAAGGCTATGTCTCCATCATTGATTTATCTAGATAAATATATCAAGAAATATATGAATGTCTAAACACGAGAGGCTGTCTCAAGAAAAATTTCACTAAATCGCGAAGAGAATTTTCCTGATTAAATGTTTCAAAATTATTTTCTGTCTGTTCACGAGAAAAGCTCTTCTCTGCTCTCCATGAAAAAAAAAATTTTTTTTATACTTCTGGTCACGTGGACTCGCATTTCACTGCATGAGTCAGAACCGACGCATCGCGTAGTCATTGGTGGACTTTTAGGTAAAGTACGAGGAGAGGGAACAAAAAAAAAGGCGCCACATTCAAAATACAAATTGGTACATCCTTCCTGGTCTTGCGTGGCTATACGGTGGATAACGTAGCTAAGATGAAATTCATTGGGATATATGAGAATTTTGACTGTCAACCGTCAGGTGATGACTCACGTCGCGACGCCTGATGATTGTTATTATTCAGATGAGAAAACTGAATCACCGTGTTGATTCCTTTCAATGACAGTCGATTTGCGTCGCGTTTAATTTTTTAAATACTTTGTTCGTGCATATTTTTTTCTCTTTTTCTTCCTGTTCCTCGTTTTAATCAGTTCGAGATAGAAGGACGCAATTTATCAATTTTTTTTTTTCTTCTGTTACGACCATCAAAAATGGCAATATGCTCTATCGGTTCGAGACACATGACTGCATCATTCCTGTAACAATAATTCACTTGCATCTGCATCTGAAAAGATATGGTGATTCGATACAGTAGGTGGCAATTAATAATTACATGCTGACAAAGTCTGGACGATTGTCGTTGGGCTCTTACCGACGAGGTCTCGAGGATCCAGAAGCCCTCTGGGCACTTTTGTTAAAAGAGGCGTTCGTGACCGTATGAATAAACCATAATAGAGGGAGACAAAAAAGACATCGCGATCTACGTGACTGCGTTCGTCGCCGTTGGATCCTTACGGAGAGAACGAGGATGCTGACTTACGTCCTCCCGTCAGACCCATTTCCAATCCAGGATAAGATAAGAAGAGTTTCAGGATTATCTCAAGCTACCAGCACGCATTCCGTATATCATTAAGTCCCACGTGTGCCTTAAGAGGAGCAACTTACGTGCACCTCCTTTCCTCGTCCTTAAGACTGTATCCTTATTAGAGAAAAGAAAGCGGAACATGTGCAGCTACGCTTGGCATCAGGATTAACGTCCCAGAGTCCAGGAAGAATATAGAAAAAAAAAATTCAGTGAAGCCAGTGTCAGAAATTCAAGGCATTCTTGAACCGGCTTCGCACCCACGTCGACTCACACGCCACCAATTCACAATACACGCCAGCGATGAAAATGTGTTGGTAATACAAGCGCGTAGGAGGACTGTCCGGCCTGTCCGATGACTTCAGTGGGCGCCATAACAAACAGTCGTCAGTGCGCATGCGCGTTGTGGATTTAAGCAACGGCGCATGCGCAGACCCGCAATGCCCACCAGTGTGTCTTCTTCTCGCATGGCGTGGTTTGTGCTTCCAGAACGAAAGTCTGCATACAGCGAGCTTCTTATGTGCTCTAAACTGATGTTTATGTATCTACACACATGTATATAACGTATAAACTCACGTGAGGTTACGTTTAAGCTGTAAGGACGTGACACGTGTATGTGATTCTACGCGGTTGGTGTGGGTCGAGCAGTGAGCAGAATATACCGGCTAGTGGAATTCCTGACTCCTTGACTTCTACTCTGAACTCTCCACTTCCAGTTACTCCTTTCCACTGGCTGTTTCTACGCTCCTTTCCACCACCAACAGACCCGATCGGCACAGCCAGGGCTTTACACGTTTTTAGTAAGCCAGTGCGCCGCTATATCTCAGTGCTGGCCGTGGTTCGGTGACAGTCGGTGTGGGAACTCGCGAGAACTCTTCCGCAGGAGTCTTGACGTTGCGAGGAGGTTTATATTTTTATTTTTTTTTTTTAACAAGCCGGGTACGTATCCCGTTCACTAGTCGACGACGCCCAATACGTACCCAGGAGTGCGACTCGTCCTGGGAATTAATCTGAGGGGTGATTTAAAAAAAAAACGTCACCCAAGGACTTCCAGGAGCAACATGGCCACCGCGATCGACGACCGGCAGGAACTTCTCGAGCAGTTTCAAGCGGTAAGTCTTGTTTATTTTTAGAGTGAGATAATACACAGATATTTTTCAAACTCGCGTGAATCGATCTTCCATACTTGTCCTACTGGAATATTCACTGGATCATTAATCGAAGGAGGTTAGGCGATGTCCTGGGAATTTTTTAACGACGCCCTTTTTATCGATCCTACCTTATTTCTTCTGAAGTTTATGACCTCGTGCCGGCTCCGAGTATCCTGATCGAGAGATTACATTTCGTGAGTCGATGGTAAATATTTTTGGACTGGTATTCTGGATCTTTAACACAGAGTTTAATTAACTCACGCACGTATGCGATACCTCAGTATAATTAACCCAGTATTATACATACACTCCATGCACTTGACACGTATTTGGGGTTATGTTCTTTCTTTTAAACACATGTGCGTCGACGGCTCCTTTATGTACAGTAGTCACTCTAGTCCTAGTTAAATATCGAAGTTTAAACGTAGTAGAGAAAATGGAGGATGGAAAGAGACAGAAGCAAGTGGGATCTTAAGATGCCGGCGTGGGATTTTATCGTACGTCTATATACATCTATACAGCTTGACGTATTTGCTGGAGCAAAACTTTCGTGAACCGAATGACAGAACGAAATTCGATAGGAAGCAACAGAACGAGAGGATTCTCGGTATCCTGGCAGGAATCTTTAATTTTTATTCATCCAAGCACCTAAAGTCCATTTGCCCACGTACAACGCCGTCGGCCACGCGAATGTTCGTTTTGTTTCTAATGGCAAATTTTTCTTTTTATTTCATGGCACCATTCTTGCTCTCTCTCTCTCTCTCTCTTTCCTTCTGTACTATTTCTCAATCCAATAATTGGATTGGACTACACAAGTGACTGTAACTCTCCTCTGGTTTATTTTTTCCCTCATTATCCGACACAAGTGTGCATCCGTTCACGCGGGAATTACAAAGTCTCACTAGTCTATTCGAATCTAATACCATGAACGCTTATTTTTTTGTTCTATATTATTTCTTTTATAATTAGAGAAAAAAAAACTTTGAAAATTATACCAGTAACATGGAACCCATAACACGGTCCTTAAAACCCTTTTAGGATTATTAAGCACTTCTTTTCGATTCCTTTACCTTCCCTCACGAATATCGTCCGTCGTTCGGAAAAACAGGTTTTTCTATACTGTCTTAGACCATTTATGGACATTCCAATCAACCGGTGATTCTTCTTTGACGCAAACCCGGTAGCAGATGCTTCGTTACTATTTTTCCACGTGTCATTTCGTGACAGCGATACGCGCGATTCATTACTCACTCGTATTCATACACACGCTATTTGTCATGCGCGTAATAGCTGTTCGATAACGTATTCCTACGGAAATCCTTGTATGAATAATCCAGCGCGTTAGTAAAATTCAAACTACACGCACTTCCTGGTAATTTGCCTATTGGCATCAGCCTTTACCTAGAATCAATAAGACGTGTCTTCCTCGTGACTGCATGACCCAAAGACTTCCAACCAGCAATACCCGAACCTTTCGCTTATGCCAGCCCCTCGTAGGACCCTTTGCCCGTTGGCATTTAGCCGACGCGTAAGTACGAATCCATCACGGTCAATCGACAGGCCCATAAACAGTATCAATAATATTCGTCAAGACGTCAGCTAACGAGTAAATTTAATCTTTCGTTCCCGATAATTACCTCGAATTTTTCCTCTATTCGCCATAGCCTCTACCCAAATCCCTAGACATTACAACTGGTGCCACCTCGACGTCAACAGCAGACAGTCGAGTCCCAAGGACTCGACAAGGGGCGTACTAAAGGGGGGGGCGCTTGTGCCCCCCCGTACCCCGAGCTAATTCTTTTAGTAAATTTTCCATAAAATCTCAGTACGGTCTGCACTGAAACTTTCTCTCTCTTTCTCCTGAGGGCTTTCGAGATACTCAAGTCAGCCAAGTGTTCTCTAGACGCTTACCTAGAATTGCCCCGTACCCGATAACTCCAGAGCACGTATCCCCAAACAGACTTGTGCCAGGGACCCCCGAAGGACCTGAACATTATACAGCGTGCCAGGAGCGTACCCCACTAAACAATATAAGCGTTGCCCCGTGACACAATGATCGGACAGACGGAATTAACCACTTCCGCCGCTATGGCTCAGAAACTCTTCAATTATCTTATTGATCGTTCTCCCTTGCCGCAAAATCAACACTCCCCCCCCCACCCCCTCCCCCTTCTTCCTGCCTGGGCGAGTCCCTGTCTCTCCCCGTCTTCTCTGCAGGAGACTGCACCGTTTTAGACTGCGGATCAGGCTGGGTCGCACCCTGATTCACGTAGCGCAGATGTGGGCACATCGGCTCATAGTGAAAGTCATCCAGATCATCCAGGTCATCTGGGTCTCAATGACTCCGACTGTGTTACGTTTATCGTGAGCTACCGTGAACGTGGTATATTTTTTTTTTTCTGTTATTAGAACTACAGTCGACAATGTCTTCGAGGTCGTCAGATAAGACGTCCATTGGTTGGCACTGTAATTTTCTGGATCTTCGATAGGTCTTTTATCTACTCACGATTGTCGCTTCGTTATCAATTCGTATTTTATCTTAATGGCATTCGCATTGTATATTCCATCGGCAGAACTGTCTTGAATTTCATTCAGGTTGAGCAAACACGGAATATATTGACTTTGGTTAAAAATAACTGTGTCACGTTCCTTGCATCTGCATGGCTTCGATTGTGCCAGAGTTATCGCAACTGTGAATATCTTTTGGACTTGATATTCGAGACTTAATAATTTTGCGTGAGGAAGTTGTCTCTCTCTCTCTCTCTCTCATGCGATCACGAGAGGAGGCTCGAGCGTTAACGGTAAAATATGTAAAATAGACGAATGTTCCCTGGCTCGAGAGAAAACGGAAAGATCGCAGGACGGCGACTCCGCTCGAGTCTCCAGGTTGTCGAGCTAATGGAAACGCGCCGGAAGTCGGTAAACCGCCGATGAAATTTGATTTCCGTTTGCATAAGCAGCCACGCAAAAATTCGATCTGATCAGTCGCGAGAAACGTTGCAAATAAATTTTGCTTACTCGTCGCGCTTGGCCATTGCGATCCCCCCCTCCTCCTCCCCCGGGACATCGTTTAGGCCTAAAATCGCAATAATAATTTCTGAAGGCTGCGTCGCTCGTTTGTCTTCGTTTGTCTGTCTCGTCGCGCATTGATTCGTCGAATTAGGTTTGCTCTCGTTCGAGATGACCAATCGCGCAGCCTCCCTGCCTTACCGACTGTGCACCGTCACGGGGTCGTCGTCCAACCGCGTTCCAGATGGAAAAACGTTTCGCAACCGTGGCTGCCAATTTGGAAACTGCCGCTACGGTCCTTCGGGGTGCTTTGGTATTCCGCGGAGGAGCCGTCGGAATTGCGCAACCCGACTTGCCACTTTGTCCGATGGTTGCGCAAGAATTGGAGCGACCGTTTCACTGTCTCTCTGGTCTCTCTTTGTGCTTTGTACTCTGTGCTGGTCGAGGCGGCGCGTTGACGCACTTTAAGTCGTGTTACAAAAAAAAAAAAAAATCAGCATTTGAATATTCACTGCGTCGCGCGCTCTGCGATGCCTGATAAATTTTTGAAGATTTTTGAAAATTTTTTTTTAGGCGAAAAAAGTTTGAAATTTAAAAAAAGACTGTTTCAGCTTTTCTCCTTCTGGGTATTCGCGAAGGGGTTGAAAAATAGGGGATGCTAAGGTCCAGCTTTAGGGGCTGCAGTGAACTCTGCCCCGGATTCAAGGGGGTAGTCTATTTTAGCTCCTTTCTTCGACACGGCCCTCGGCACGCTCATAAAGGCTCGTTCACATTGCTATTCAGAGAGCAATTCTTCGAGCCATCGACGCCTTTACTAATTAATTCGACTCGGCGCGCCTTTACGATTTTTCATGGCTGTCTTGATTTCCGACGGAACGCGACTAATTTCATAGCTAATTGTTCATTCTTAGATAAGTCCTCATCCTACTCTTCCTCCTCCTCCCCCTGGTTCTTCTCGGTTATCGCGCACGAACTTCGCATTAGGTTGGGTCATGTTTGTTCTTACGATTTAACGCCTATTCGTCATTGGTCATTATTTCGATCTCTCTTTCAGGCATTTATCGCGATAACCCCCCTCAGGCCTCCTTGGATCGTCGCTAAGTGATTCTAATGTCGTAATAATTTTTTCTTTATCAATGACGACCGTGTGAATTGCGTTAGACCAGTAAAATGTTGAGGGCGCATTCCCAATGCACATTTCTGCATTAATTTCACGCTCACCAGTGTGAAATGGTCTTGGCTCAATCTCACGATCTCTATCTCAGATACATACCTAGTGCGTCTGCTTCCTGTGCTCTGGCTAGTCCAGGTGTCCTCCAGGTCGCTACTGTACTCAACTAGATCATCTTCATGAATCGACTATATCTGCGTATCGATATAGTTGGCGACACGATTAAATGTTTTCGTTCGTTGGATACTGACCTTGTCGAAGTCAATGCTGATGACCAAAACACGCCTGACTCGAGAATCAATTTGAACCTCTGGGTATCTGATCTCATCAAGACCTAACCCTGACAAGGTACACCGTCAGATTTTAATTTTCTTATCCGACAGACAGTCGAGGACTCTTATCAGTTTAGTGAAAATGCAAAAATATGTTTCTTACGTAATCAGCTGATATTGGCACGGGATGATTTGGAGGGTTCGCCAGGCTCGGGGTTGGGTCTCCAGACTGATTGGCGATTGCCAATCGATACGCCTTGGTCCGTGCAGACTTCATCGATGAGTAATAGCCGAAGTCTGGTCGGAAGCCAAGTTAGGGTATGTTCCATTATCTGGTAATAAACTGTTCCACCGGTCAGCGGAAGTGGCGTCGAGCCAGGTGCGATTGGCGCACGAAGACTCAATCAGAGCTCGAGCTAAATGGACCTGGAACACGGAAGTTGGCTGGGAATTAATTTCCTACTGGCGTCTGGTGATAAGAAAAAAAAAAAGTAGCTACGGGGGGGGGGGGGCGGCTCCTCTTGGCGGTACCGTTCGATTTCGTCACTCCGATTTATTTATAGACGTTATTAGTATACTCGAAGCTGAAGAATCTGACTGTGGGCAGCAGCACGTGTTCTCCAGTGCCTCCTGGAGCGTGAAGCGTCGCGTGGGCACGCGGCGACCTTTGACCTTTTGCACCCTGAGTTTCAGGGTGGTCCGTTTGACTAGGGGGGGGTCAAGGGGTCACCGAGGGGAAGGGCGGCGACCTGGAAAGATCAGAAATAAAAGCAAAAGTTGTTTTACTTTGTTTAAGGAGTAAGTAGGAACAGGCTTGACAGGAGTTAGCTGGAATGTACTATGTTCGAAATTACCCATGAAACACTGTTATCTGTCCGGTAACTATGGCTGTCAGTTTCGTTCCCACGTGGCGGCTAATTGAAAGCTCGAATTCGTCGATGCAGTAGTTTACTGGGGATGCAGTGCTGTGATTATTTTGGGACAATTTCATGTGGACACCCTTAAATCGCGAAAGGTCATAGGTGGGAGATAATTTAACGAGGCTCGAGTAATCTTTAATTGTCGCATCTCGTAACAGGGTCAAGGTCACTGCGTTCGTGTGTTTCTAGTTGCAAGTGGGAAAATGGAAAAAGTAAATGAGTCCGCGACGCACCGGGTGTTCATTGCGTCACGATGGTAAATATTGGTACACGTAATTCTGCTTGATTTACCACGGGGATTCGTCATTTCGTTTAATCTGCAAGCAACGCTCTATTATTGCCGTTTATCTTTTTTAATCTTTATTTCTTGCGGGAAGAAGCGATTTTTTTTTCTTTCACGATCGATCTGCTCTCTCGAGCGTCTCTTTAAAACTGGTTGTTTGTAATGTTTTTTCAGACGAATTAAGATAAAAAAATTTTTAAATGAAAAAAAATATCCGTTCTAGGTTGTTTACGTGGTTTTATGGGACACGGTGTGCACGCGGCTTAAAGCGTAACTTGACTAGGCTCATTTGCTGGCTCTTATTTTTTAAATATCTTTTCACATGGCAATTTTGGGTCATCGGTGTACTTGTACTTTTAGACTCGAAATTGAATACTTTTTGGATTTTTCGGAAGAAAAATTGCATCCATCCCATTGAAAAAAATCAAAGTTGACCTTCGAATTATACTAACCCCTGCACACTGGTAAGAGTTCGATAACGGAATCGTCCGTCCCTCTCGAAACCCTGCAACTTTTGTCTGGAACATTTTTTTATATCTGGCTTCGTTTCCCCAAAAAAATCTACCTGGTCACTATAAATGACCCACCCCGTATATATGCACTTTCATGGTTTGCGTGCATTTCGCTTGTTCGCGCGGTAAAATAAATTTGAAAATGAATTTAACCTACGAGATGGTCTTTCCCTGTCTCAGGAAAAATAACATTCACTTTTCTTGATTTTTTCTTCACCATCTGTCAAATTCACGTTTTATTTTAATTTGCTTAATCTTTCCTACCAGGCTAAAGTACTCGACAAAGCACTTGTATTCTTAGGCTTCTTATCTTCGTCAGTCCGATAAACAAGAAAGCAGTTTCAGCCGTATCGTTTGACACGAGAGCACAGACCCCACGTAGATAGGTGAAGTAATCAATGCAGCAGCCACTTAATCGAGAATAATTAAAAGAGTCAATTCAAGTAAAAAAAAAAATTTAAAGCCTCAAAAATCAATGAGTGCTTTTTATTACGGAGGGTGGGTACGCCTATTACGTGGGAAGGGGGTGGGGGGAGGGGGGCTTTGATAAGGAATCTGTAAATAAAATTCCAATTTCATGAAATCACAAAGATTTTTTTATAACCCTTATAAATTAAATCCGAGAATAATTTTTGATACGCGGTACGGAGGTTCCCGAATTCTTGGCAGCCGTTGACCTTTCGTCAGGCTGGTTTGGTGCGGCATGCATTAAAAAAAAAAGAAGAGAGCGAGAGATACAAAAAAAAGGGGGGGGGGGGAAGACGCACGCACGAGACAAATCGAAGCGAAAACCCGTTTTTCTCAAGCAGTATATATGTATATATATAGGGGGACTCGAAAATATTTGAACCACGTATGTGTCAGGAGGGGTGAACGATGAAAATTTTTTTTTTTTTTCAAAATTTTTTACGCGAACAAAAAATGCGATCGCGACATGACGAACTGGAATAGTCGGACTATGGAGAGAGAGAGAGAGAGAGAAAAAAAAAAGATAAAGATCCAAGATACAAGGATGCGTAAGTAGATCCCATTGTAGTCGTATTCTCAGGAACAACGACCTCTCAGGTCCCATTCTCACGTGCGGTACTGGAACAGAAGCGACATAACCTCCATCTTCTGTTTAACCAGCCGGGAGTCTCGGATTCATCCATTCAGGCATCCAGGCATCCAGGCATCCAGTCCCACGGCCGACTCCTTATTACCTCCAGCATTAGTAATTAAGTCCTTCCTACGAATTATCGCGAAAGCCACCATCGCATGTTTTCACCATAAATCGTGTGTCGTTGCGTACGCGTAGTCACATGAAAACGCGTGACAGAGCGCGACAACCTTTGCTAAATCCCACTGGAAGTTCTCGATGGTCGCTTTTTAATGAAAACCCTTCCTATTGTCTGGCTACTCGAGGAAAGACTGCACGTGAGAATCGCATTGTGCCGCCATTGTCATTGAACACTGCGCAGGGTGCATCATTCTTTTTTGGATGAATTTTTTTTACATTCTTTATTCATCAGTCGCCTACCTCGAGCCTATCAAGACTCTGCTATACGGAATATTTTTGATTTTGAAATCGATCATTTGCCGGGTAATGAAATTTGAATAATTTTTTTTTTTTTTTTCGAGTGAATCATAAATTTTTTTTTTTTTTTTTTTGATATTTGATGGGGTTACGCAGTCGAAAAGTCATCGAGCGATCGTGCCTTTGTGCGTGAACGTTATTCCCCGCGGCGATGGAAACGGAAGTCGGACCTCCGATAAGACGAACGTCAGGAATATGAAGAATAAAAAAGGAATACGAGAGGAAACGTGACGGTCGACAACTTTTATCGCGTTAACAGACGTGAATCATACGCGTCTCGTCCTTCTGCGCATTGATCTGCGCAGTTCAGTTATTTCGAGCGCACGAGACTTGGGACTACGAAAAAAA
>JARPRH010022464.1:760-26182 GCA_031763665.1 Calameuta haemorrhoidalis
ACCCGTCCAAAAAGCGTGCCATTGTTGTTATCGTACGTCTAATCGGTCCGTCGAACCCGGTGGCCCCTTAAAAAATGACTTACGTAGCCGCGCAGAAAGGAAACTGGAATTGCGCGCTGTGAGAGCGTGCAATCCGTAACGTAACGTGCCAATTGGCATTTTTTATTTTGAAATTATCAACAATAAGAAGGCAACTAAGAAAAATTATGAAAAAAAAAAAAAATCGTGACGGGAAATCGTGACGTTAAGATCCCCGCGAGTTGGGTGAAAGTATATATATATATATATATTGTGTTTACCATAGATCCCGCAACAAGTTGTTCTGGTACTTGTAGCATAATTCGTTAAGAGAAAAAAAAAGAAAAGAAAAAAAAAATAAAGCAAAAAAATTCAATTCCTCGTAATAACGTTTTTATTGCCAATTTTATCAAAAAAAATGCACAACTCTCGTTTTACCTCGAAATTAATGCAATTTTTCGTCCATCGATCGTTCCGCTACGCGTAACGCTATATGCAATATTTTTCTATATACACATGTATATCATGGAGAATCATAAAGGCAGCGCATGCAAACGCAACAGAAACCGGCAGCAAATAGCGCAGGATTTCCACTCTGATAGAGTTCGACTTGCACGCGACAAATATATATATATATATCTATATATTTGCCGATAAACAAAGAACAATTCCAGTGGGTGTGTGTCAACTGCAGCGAAATAATTTTCACGAACGACACGACGACTCGCGGAATTTTCAACGCAGCGTAATCGCTGCATTAAGAACCGTTATTCGCGATTTTACGCGAGATGGAATATTCCCACGGAATAAGTGGGGGGGGACGAAGGAGGGAGGGCAGGGTTTCAGAGTGTCTGGCACTAAGCGATAAGCGTGACCAGAAGCGGGCAATTCGAAAATCATTAAAGCGACAAGGCGCGTCGCGGACTTTCGGGTCCTCGAGATTACGTGGAAGAGAGACGAAAATAACTAAATCCTCGAAGACGTGCTAATTTTGAAAATTGGCAATGACCAAGGTGTCGAATTCTATTTACGCGAACGGACGCTGGCGCTAATAAAAAATATTCGGCGATGGAATCGCGCACTTCCTTTTTATCGCGAAATTCGCGTAGCGCGCGAAAAAAAAAAAACGTGTAAGTTGAAGAATTTGCAAAAAAATTGTTTTTTTTTCATCTAAATCTCAAAAAACCCGTTACAACCGAACGACGCTGTGCGAACTTCACAATACGCAATTCCGCGCCATTGTTTTCGTTGAGATTCTCGAGAGTCTGAATGCACCGTTTATCTTGGCCGTGGCGAAAATACACGCGGTGACAGTTATTACGCGAAGAGGCAACGTTAAGACAGTAAGAAGATACGCGTAACATCCGGTTATTATTTTGGACGGGTCGGTGCCACGACTTCCGTTGTGAGAGAGACGCGAAAATCACGCGAGCAAGAGATAACGGAATTCGCATCGGGACTGTCGATAAGGCGGAATCGCGAAGCGTCGTAGATAACGTGGAGGATTATTTTGCAAAAAAAAAAAAAAAAAAAAAAAAAAAACGCATACGTCATCCGAACAGAAACTTTCTATTTCCTCCGTAAGATTTCGCGAGTCGCGAGAGAGCTCCTCGATCGGCGAAGGAATAATGATAAGAACGAAAACCGGAAACGAGAAGAAAGATGGCGCCAGCCGTACCGCCATAAGTCCTGGACCCGGAATCACAAAAAACGAAAGGATCAAGCGGGATTTCCTCCTGCGGTCGAGACTGTCTAAGCCTAACAGGAAATGAGATACAGATAGAACTGAGGTTGCATACAGAAAAACAGAGACACCGGAGGGAGGGGTCCGGAATCGCATAAGAGTCTCCATGATCCTGAGACGTCGACACTTTCTCTGTGGTCTGAGGTCCAAGTCCATGATCCGCTAGAATGATCCCGTGGTCTGGGCTATTGTTTTTAATGCCGATGAGCGGCCATTTTTTATTTCATCGCGATCGCGATCGATCCACTATCGGAAGAGTCGGGACGATCCTGATCGCAGCTGAGGTTGCCGGCAACCTGGTCCCACGTTCATCCAACTCCAATTTCAGGGTTCACAGGGATCATACCAGACCTGATCGAGGAAGCAATTTTGTTTCTATCGTAAACGGACGACCGTACGTTCAAATTGAAAATTTTTCACAGTTCGCAATTCCACTGTCACGAAAGTTCAATGCGATCGGGCGGTAATCGATTGAAAAAAAGTAACAATGACTGGATTGTTATTGATTCGTTTCGATATGTGATTTTAGCACCGAAACGATCGGGTACAGTCTCTCCTTTTTCCGATACCGAATAGACGCTATGTGTATGCGTGACGAATTGTGGAATTTCAGTGAAATTCCTACGTACGGATTATATACGTGTATAGATATATACACGGTATGCATTGTCCGCAACTTTCGAATAATTCACGAGGGTAAGTTTACAACGGCGTCGATCAATTCCTCAGGACGACAAGCACAACGAACAAAGCGTCGTCGGCAGATCGCTGAAACGTCGCGTGAAATTAATGGAGGATGAGCTAATTGTCCCCGACGTATGCATATCGTTAATAAATCGACAAGTCAACGTAAAATGGATCAACCGAACGGTTGCAGCACGCGGTGACATATCGCAGACGCGTCAACAGGAAAAAAAAAAAAAAACTTTCAAACGAAAATATTCGCTAAACTTTTACGCGGAATTGCCAGGACAATTCCAACGTCCCTGACTTCGACCTTGGATCTAGCAGATGTTGGTGCGCTAAAAATAGTAGCTAATCTCTTTTCATATTCGTACGTGTTCACCGAACACTGCGACAAGGTACTGCATAGTCTAATTGACTTACACAATTTATATTTCTGAATTTAAATTTCTTATGATTGTTCCGTTAACGGCGAACCCATATAAACTATTATATATATTTATACAGGAAATTAAAAACAAAAGGAGCAACCTAATAATATATTTTTCTATTATTATTCGTTCTCTGTGTTAGAAAATAAGAGCGATCGGTCGTCACCTCGTGTCCTCTTTGTTTAATCGAACTGTCACTTTGTCAAAAGATTTGAAGTAGGAATCGCGTAATCCGCACCACGCGTCGGCGGGACTACCGGTATCGGTGTAGCCAAGCTTAAGGTGCATTTTCAACGTCAAGCGTCATCGCGTGAAACGGATGGAAAAAAAATCGCCGAATAACAGTAACAACTCGTACATCGTGGTCAGTGATGCGTCAGACTTTCAATTAAAAGTCCCCGACACATTGATGAAAAAGAAAAAAGAAAAAAAAAACAAAGAATTTCTCAATCAAAGTTTCACGAAGACTCACCTTCTTGGTTGGGGTTGTTAGAGGTGGGGTTGGGATGAGAAGTCAGCGAGGAAGGCGTATCGTCCTCAGCGACACCCATTGTCGTTGCTGCCGTTTGCTGATGATGCGTCTCCACCTCCGAGGCCTCTTCGCACCTAAAGTAAAAGAAAAAAGGTAAAAGATGCATCAAACAAAGAGCAACGTCAAAGAAAAAAAAAAAAAAAAAAATAAAATAACGTATATGCGATGTACGCAATTCCACGGTGCAGCGGGAGTGTCCAATTGTCTTCGGACGCGCGTCGTCGAAGCGACAAAAATGTACGATACGCGTTTCCCGTAGTTCCGGTGGGCGAGGAGAGAAGAAAGAAAAAGAAGAAGAAACAAAAAAGACACCAACAACAACAACAAAAAATCTGCGCCCTCCCGGTACGTCAAAGAGCGGACTTTTTTACCTTTGATCATTCTCAATACCGGCCACCGTATAGAAAGTGCTTATACAAAAGCTCTGAGCACCTACAGTGCCTGAACTCGCTGCTAGTCATGCATTGTACTTGTTAGCTACCTGGCCAAGCAAAACGCATATACAATATTCTACATTGCTCCCTTACTACAAAAAGGCTCTTGTACGGTTGCAGTTTTCTATTCTACAGTCCTTAGGAATTACCATCGCTGTACGATACGATGCCTAAACTCTGAATCCTATGCCTGTCCTGCTGTCCCAATTTACAATATACAAGGTACACAAATGTCAATGTACAATGCATAAAGTCAGAGCTGCACGTACGTTGCTGACACGAACAAAAGCTGTGCTTTTGCCGAGCTGCAGTGCCTAATAAAATTGTTTCTACCTGGTGCAGCTGCATCCAGGTAATCTTATCTGGCTCTGCACTGGAAGGCATTGCGTACAAAAAAAACTTATAGATGCACGATTTTATTTAACCTCATAGTTACACATTGCTCCCGTGACGCGTACACACCTACCTGCTAACTACCGAGCACGCGAAATGCCTATTTCCAGATATTACATACCGAGTCGTATACGCGCGCAGATATATATTTACGAACGCAGGTTAATCTCCACATATATGTGCACATGAAAATACGATCATGGATCTCGTCACGCACATGGCGCACAGTGAATCGCAAATGTCGATCCTCCCAGCAGTGCGGCTAGAAAATTATTGCCGAGAATGAAGGGTGATGCGTGTCTAATGAAGAATTTCACTGTCGTTCCTCGTCGGCCATTTTGTCATATTCACTTTCTTTCGGTTCCTCTTGTTAACCCTCTCCCTCGTTAACAACCTTTTTACCTTGACTGTCATATACCGATCAAGGTGCAACGCGCAACTGCAAGTACCGACTGACTCGTAGCTGAGCGTTGGCAATTGGCTGCCCAAGTCCGGCACGTGAATGACAAGCAATACTGTTTGAGAATACTAATTTGCAGAGGGTTGTGGACAGTGCATAAGCATGCAGAGACAGTCTGAAAATGGCTGTTAAATGATTATGAGTAATGATGCATGAGTTACTGATTAAAAAAACTGTAACGGGAAGCACTTATGTGGATGTAAAGAAAAAGGATTACTCTAAGGTTGTGGACGATGCTTAAGTGTCTAGTTTTTAATAATCTAGTACATTAGCAATGAACCGGTATATGGTAGGTATCATACGTGTTGAGATTAACAAGTCAGCATCCATCAGGTTTTATATCCAGTAATTGCTGAAACTGTACTTGTTGCTAGGCGTTGCTAACTGTGCAAAATGGTACGTAAAGCCAATGGGTGTACGTAGCTTCTTGGATAACTGTTGTACATTATGAAATGCTTTTACACAATGACTGGATGATTTAATGCTGTCCATGAGTTGGTACATTTTCCTCCACCGATACTCATTTATTTCTGTAGCTTTTGGGATGCTTTACTATTTCATAATTGTTGACAATTGATGGATTTTTTTACTGTGAGCATGTACTGACATGTGGCATGGAGAAATTATGCTGAGTTGATAACGGTACATTGACCTTTATTACTATTTTCTATTGGCATTATGTTGATTATATTGATATTTATGTATATTTGGATGCACGTTTCGTACCTCTGGTGGTTGTTTGTGTAAGCGTAAATGTTTACGTGCACCACTATTTGATTTATGCAATTGTGCAACATAAGTTGCATATACGAAGTGGCTATTGTTGTATGCTATTCCTTGACAAGGGATTATGTATTCTGAGTCAGAGTCTTAGCTTGCTTAGCTCTGTGTTTATATATAGTTAACATCTGCTATAAAAGTACAGCCTGCGAACAAGTCTTGGATATTGTGTTTGAATCATATTAGCTATTCATATAGCTAACTTCTTTAGGAAGGTGCTAGAGGATTTTGTGTATGTATACCGGGTTTCGATAATAATCTGATAATGATCTTTTAAAATGAGATATTGTGCAGACAATGTACTTTTGAGTTTGCAGAAAGTATTCTTATGCAAGGAAATGACAATGAAATATTACAAAGTATGAGTAGCGTTTAACAATATCTTGTTTGTCGTGTGATTTCCTGATATATTATAAAAAATATTAGGAAGTAAGACAAGCCAGGAAGTCAACAGGACAACTAAGGACACAGCCCAGCTGCGCATAGTAATCAATCTTGCTCAACAAGCGACATTACTCTTCCGTCTCCAGTTTTCCCTTACTTCAATGTAAATCTGATTCTTCCTGGTAGCAAATCGAAAAACAAAGATGTTATCTGCATAAACCTTACAGTATCCTTGAAACCTCTTACCACCAGCTATGTAACCCATAAAAATGGACTCAGCATCCTTCTAAGCCGCATGCAGAAGAACAATCCCAAAGAATAAGTCAAACCGAATAAATCCATACAGTGAAAAAATGCAAAACAAAGCTAGAAAAAGAAATTGCCTCGCTACCTTCACCGATGAAAACCTATTAAAAACTCACTGGATGCGTATGAAAAATATTTTTCAAGGATCCAACAATTTCAAAGAAAAGTTTACTGCATGCCAGCACAAGACTATTTGCATCGGTGAAGTTTCTCGAGATACAATTCCAGGATGCAACGAACCTTGCAAGCACCCTGTACACAAATCGAATGTCGAGAATAGAAATAAGAGGACACGATCCGCTCTAATCCGTAGAATGAACCCGTCCACGTTAAAGAATCGAACGTCTTGAGTGTTCAGGAGTCCAGAAGAAAAAGTCCAGTCCAAAGTTACAGGACCGGTTTGACGTATATTCATACGCGTATCCTCTCGCAAGGTACCCAACGTCTTGGTATTTCATCCACCACAAAATATACCAAAGACCACAGTATAGAACAAGTACACAAAGAAGCAGCCGCGTTTGTGACAAAATGCACGGCGTCTCGATGGACCCAGCGTCCCACTCGGAGCGTGGACTTTGCTTAAAAATATTTATTCACGATTATCCAAGTAACTTGTGATACTCACATCTTAAAACATGGAGCTGGATTAAGACCGCATTCACAGGCTATTAAAGTCAGAACGTCGACCGTCTATTTAAGATCAATCGAAACACTCGTTCACTCACTTTCATCCACTAATGCCGACAAATCAGCTTGGCCAGAATTTTTCTTGGACGAGATCAGCTTCTTCTCGCCCTGGTTTACGATTAATTTTACAGCCGCGAAACGACCGGTCGTTATTTAACACTGCTCCGTCCTTTTTACTCTGAGCCACAAACTCGAACCGGATCCCGTACACTCGCGAAAACCTTGGGGAATACGCGAAAAACGCGAAAATTCTCAGGATATTGACAAATACGGCGTCCCGACACAAACGAGTGATACTCTCGACAGTATCGGTGCTGCCACCGCGCGCCTATCGGGAGATTTACGAAACTAACAGCCCGTCTTACGCAACGCGAAGGTTGATTTTTGAAATTTTCATTTTTATATACTACGTTTACCAATTTTTAAATACAATGATTCTTCTGAGTAAATTGATTGTTGACGTTAAACTGTATTTTTTCACGCGATTAATGCCGTGTTACCTTTCTGAGGAATTTTTTGTAACGCGTATCTATGCGTGAAAGCGGACGGTACGTTGAATCGTATACAGACGGGTTTACACTGGGATAAATATGGCGCCGGGACGATTGACGTCAGTCTAGAGCGAACAGCTGTCTTTGCGAATTCTGTCAGAGCGGTCGATATTGTTTGGTTCGGTCTTTTATTTGATTTTTTCAAGGGTCGCAGGACGTTACGCAGTAAAGTGCGCCAGCTGGAGGATCTGACATACGTTTATAAGTATGTAGTAACGTAATTATGTTATATTCTTACGTTTTTCTGTTAAGATTTTTAATTTTTTTACACTTGTTTGTATTTATAACCTATAACAATTTTTTTTTCCCATTGTTCATTTAGGAAATGGATAATATATTCGGTAAGGACGACTCCGAAAATGAAAATGAGCTCATTGATATTGAGTATAAGGATGAGAAGGATGGTTCAATTTTGATGAATAAGGATGCTGATAATATGGATATTGATAATATACCTGTTAAGGTATGTAAGCGAATTTTTAGGTTACTTTGTATTGGAAATTTGAGATAATATTAGTGGATTTGCTATCAGTGAAGCATAATTATTTGATCGAGAGTAATTGTGAGTTTAGATGGAATCCGACGCTATGAGCTCTCATTCGCAGTCTGATACGGAGGATATGGGTTCTAGTTCTATTGTTACTGGAATAACGATAGAGGAAGAGTTGGATATTGTTAAGCATGAGATTACTAAGGAGGAACATGAACAAAGTGCAGAGGATTTGTTTGGCAACGATATTATGCTATCGCACTCAATGCCCAGCAACGTTAAAGAGAGAAGGGAGAGTAAAGAGAAAAGCAAGAAGGAGTTAGAAGAGGAGGAAAGAGAAAAGATGCAGTACGTCTGCACTGTTTAACAAAATTGAAAAATCATATTTTACGTGAAACTCGATGCTTCATAATGAACTCATTTCAGGGTTTTAGTTTCTAATTTTACTGAAGATCAGCTCGATAGGTATGAGATGTACAGGCGAGCTGCTTTTCCCAAAGCAGCAATTAAGAGGGTAAATATTTATCTTAACCTTTAAATACTGGAATGTAGAAAAATATAAATAATTCCAATCAGAATATGATTTAATTGATATTGCAGATCATGCAAACCATCACAGGTTGCTCAGTCTCACAGAATGTCGTTATAGCGATGTCTGGTATTGCCAAAGTTTTTGTTGGTGAAATAGTCGAAGAAGGTACTTATACCTTAGTTCCTAATATCAGAATACTTTCGTCGTACACTCTTACTAATAGCACATTAATAACACACACTAGCCCTCGATGTGATGGAAGCTCATGAGGAAACTGGACCGCTGCAACCAAAACATCTAAGGGAAGCAGTGCGAAGATTGAGACTCCAAGGGCAAATTCCAAATGGCAGAGCCCACAAGGCCTTTTTCAGACTTTAAACATAATACAGCCAGGTCGCAGCATCTACCGTTAAAACAAGTAGTACAAAGTTTGTATCGGATTAATCGAAATTCATTTTTGCGGTAACAAAATATTTACATCCGTCTAAAAAAGAAAAAAAAGGAATTTTTTGCTATAACACGCTATTAAAAAGGGATTCTGCGAATGTTCCTTTCCTTAGCAAAATGCGATGAGCCAATCAATAGTATTTATCCAACTAGACAGAATGTGTGTAGCATCAGAAAACAATATTTTACAAATGAACGATTTGCAATTGACTTCAAGACAATAGCAGTGTCTATGCAATTGTATATCTTTCCTAATTATCCGTGAAACTTTGAATAGTACAGTCGAACAATCTACTTACTCTTTTCCATTTTGTTAATACGGTCTGTCATTACTTTAAGAAGAATAAATTATTTTTCTACGTTTCTACTTTTCAACTGTTAATTTTACGTGCATTCATTAGTTATTCTCTGCGCGCTCACTCGCATGTATCTTGTGTCGGATTTTCATTTATCCAATTCAAGCAGACGTAACTTTACTCGAAGCTGCATCATTAACCACTTCCACAATTTTCCATTGCAGCCAAGAATTAGCTGCGCTTCGATTAGTATTGATTCTATTCGATTAATTCAAAAATTCTCATTGTCCCGCACAGAAGGTCTCGCTTCTTATTTTTCCCGCGAACAATGAAGCAACTCTACAAAATCAAATGGTTCCTCCAAACGGGATAATATTTAAGTCCTTCGGTAGATCAGAAAAAATATATAAATACAATATTTGATAAGACCAGTAGACTCATGTAAATAGATAAAAAATAATATTATCGAAAAAGAATATATATATATATATATATAGACACATATATATATATTAAAAATAATAAGAGATGTATACAAAGTTTAGAAAAAATATTTAATCAATAAACTCATACTTAGTGCAAAATTTTTAAGTATTAATTGTCATTCGTTTTCAAAAAAAAAAAAAAAATTCCAAATCATCATAGACAACTTCGCGACAAGCGCAACGTTAATTTATATGCGCGGTCGAACCGTCGCGTTGCCTTTATTTTTTAAAGTTTATAGAAAAAAGGACTTTCTCTCTCTATTTCTCTATAATTTTATTTTAATCAGAATCTCTTTGAGCTGCTCATAAAAATCATGATATGCGCGTATTATCCGCACTAGTCCTTACGCATTGTTTCGGCTGCGTCATACCAGAGGATTCGGATGACGAATTTAGCATGAAGAGATCTAACCTCTCCATAAGGAAGGATAAATTAAATCCGATGAGTCTAAGGGATGCAAATCGCAGAGAAAATGTCAGCTTGAAGTAAGCAACCATTTTTTTTTTATAAAAAAAGTTCATTTTACAATAACCCCCGATAAACACGTTGGAATTTTGATCAGAGCTGAAAATCCTGAAGACGCTTGTAACGTCATGAGAGTACAAAATTTTTGGAGTGAACCAAGGAAAAATGCCAAGAGATACGATAAGGAGTCAAAAAGTAATTCCAGCTACGAGGATCGATCTTCGCAGGGAAATATTGATTGGTTATCGGAACCTCGACAGATTGGAGACACCCAGGTGAACGATAATGGTTATTACTTAAATACGTGTAAATACGAATTAAATTTGAAGACTAAACCCAATTCCATAAATGCCAGAACACGCAGTTGATTCGTCGTCGTCGAAGAATTCGTCGATCCCGTCGTAACTGGAAAGAATTTCATAGAGGATTTCGAAAGCCTGAAGAAAAGGACATCGCGAACTATTACGAAAACGATTCGTACGACGAGGACAGAAGTAAAAGCGTAAAGAAGGAGGATCAAGAACAGCAGAATCTGATAGATCGATACCCGCACGGAGTAAAAGAAATGGAATGGAGTCACGAATACGAAGGATGTAGGTTAATTAAGAAAATACAAGAATAATTAATTTCCTAATTCTATCGAGTTGTGACGATCGTTTGCGCATGCGCGAGAAAAGATTGTACCACTTGGGATAAACTTCAAGCGAAATAAGGGAAAAAGAACGAACGTAGTTGAAATCGGAGCTTCTCAATTTCAAAATGGTCCCAGCCCTCGATTTCTTTTCGACAAATACAATTTTATTCTCGTACAATTACTGCGCTTACAGTTCAGAGGAATCCTGAGGGCTGGGACGATTGGAGCAGCTGGAGCGAATGCAGCGCCACCTGCGGCGTCGGTCGTCGAGTTCGCTGGCGTCACTGCGCATCGGCCAATTGTCCAGCTGGATTAAAAACAGCGCAGATGAAGACTTGTCGTCTGCAAGACTGCAGGAAAAAGGGTTTCCTCAAGTGGCTAGGAATGAAGTTGTAAGCGAAGCGCACAGGTTAACGGAGGAGGCATCGAAAACAAAGGCAATACCAGAAATTCAATTTTTTTTTGAAAATGTAGATTTTCAATTTCACGAAACTTTACAACCTCACGCGTGACAGGATGACATAATTGGACGCTCCTTTAATACCAATGTCCCATGCCGTTTGTACGTTACTTTTGAAACTCTCTGTATTACTACCCTTGCTCGCGGTAGTGCATTCAGGTGTATCCGGTACAGAGAGCGTTGGGAATTTGAGAAAAAAGGATACTAAAGGCACGGCCAATGTTACCTTTGTGTCCAGTGTGCTACAGGACGCTACAAAAAATATCTCCTTACCCAGAAAGGATGCGGTAGCACTCGTGGAGGCGCCAGTCGATGCCTTAGGCAGGCATGAGCTCGAGAGGGAAGACGTGATAAAAATGGAAAAGAAACGCGAGAGTAAAGTCGTACTTTCGAATGAAAAAGTCAAATCTAAATTACGAGGGACTAGGAAGAGAAAAGCAGACTCTCTGGAGATCTTGAACGGCAGGAACGAGCGGAACGTAGAAAAATTCAAGTATTTAAATGCGCGTCCTCGCACATAGGCTTATTCCGGTATAAGATTGCGAAACGAAGTTGGCTCGGTCGGAAATCAAATAGACAGTTCAAAAATTCATTCGATGAGTTTCAGGTGAATAATCCTGTGCGCGAGTGTCGAAAATTTATCTCGAAGCTTCGTAAAGAGTAAGACGCTACGCTAGGTGAGACGCTACAGTGAAAGTATCGCGGTCTGAAATTTTCCATTGCTTTTACACACACAAGCCGTTCCCATTGGTTTCTCTCGGATCGAACGAAACGGTTTTTTTCCATGGAACAACAAGATTCTTTTTCACGAGACGACAAGGTTTTTTTTTTTTCTTTATCGCGCCTTAAAAAATTCTTTCTCTCCGACCAAGAAACTCATTGGCCTCTTGCGCAAGCTCATAACCTCGAATACGACTCGGGACGCAGGGCGAAGAAATATATTTTATCGTTCGTTCGCAGAGACGACAACGAAGACGAGGATAATTTCTACGATCGGGATAACCAGGAGGTAGACGATAATTGTAACGAGAGAGGGCATATCTTCAAGAGCGGTACGAGAAATAAAGTGGAGGATGCCAAGAACGATCCCTCGGGCGATATCGAAGAAGGTCAAAGTTCGTACGACGACGACCAAGGATTTCGGCGTAAATTCAAACGTGGTGGTATGTTCGTAAATTGGTCTAAGAAAAGAGAAAAAAAAAAATCTTTGAGAACGTCCAGATTCGTTAAATCGATTGTAAGTGCAGCCTCGTGCATTGATTTAAAAGAGAAAGGGCATTGAAAAAAATGTCCACGGGGTACGCGTGAAAGCAGTTTGTTGGTTAAATTAATGCAAAGTGGTTAGACGGCTTTTTAATCGGTATCGATTCATTCTATAAAGCGCCATCTGTGCAATCGTACGTGCTTGTGCAGATTATTCGCAACCAGGTGCAACTTTCACCGAGATATTCAAAGTGAAGTAAAATTAAAAAAAAAATAAGGCATTATAAATACATGTACCATATCTAAATTTTTATTATCACACTTTCGAGGATCATAAGCAACTGCAATTGCGCAATGATTTACTAACGAACTTTTACTAGCGTGTGAAACAGGCTTGCAGTGCCTGATAATATTTAAAAATAACGTATCGATAATGTTTCGTATTTACAAAGAATTCAGAGCAGAGGAGGACGCGTTGATGATTTACAAATGATCGATCGGATCTTTATTTATCTCACACGCGTATCCGTTTATAATGCCTGCAGGAAGACACGGTAGACAGGGACCTAAAATCTGGGACCAATGGGGTAAATGGTCCAGCTGCAGTGTCAGTTGTGGTGTGGGAAAGTTGACGCGATGGCGCCACTGTGTCGCCGGTGGTTGCTCGATTGGCGAAAAGGAAGCGCAATTAAAAACCTGCACGTTCGCTTCGTGCTGAACGGATGCATTAATTTTATTCCTCTCAGTGGCACAATTAGATCTGTAATCGTTGTTATGCCGTAAAAGTGAAAATAAATAATATTCTCAAGCTTTACTTTGTTTTCCTCGGTTTCTCTTCTTATTTTCATGCCAGAAGACGAACCGAAAATTTGGGATCAGTGGGGCAAGTGGTCCTGCTGCAGCTCGTCCTGTGGTCCTGGGAAATTAACAAGATGGCGACACTGTGTTGCCGGTGGTTGCTTTTCTGGCGAGAAGGAAGCTCAGATTAGATCCTGTCAGTTGGCAGCCTGTTTCCACTGATTTCTTTCATTCGATATTGCTGTCTTGAGGCATAATAAAAATTGGAAAATATAATTTATCAAGTTTAAATCCGACTTATTGTTTAATACAATCTTTTTTAAATTAGTAGGAATTGCGTAAATGCTGTATCTTGCTCGAGCCAAGGAATTGTAATAACAAAAGTCAAGAAAGGACAGACATCAACGTTCAAGAAGGATATACTTGCAATTCTTAATGTTTCGAAGAAGCTTATACGTCATTTCTCATTGTTTGTCAAAGTAATCATCAGTCTTATAAATGATGGGTTGTTCGAAACTGGTTGACCTTTGCGTAATAATGGGTTCCTGATTTTTTTTCTGTAAAATCAAAAGAGACAAACGTTCGCGTTCGTATTATTACTGAAGAGATCTCGATTATCATCAAACACGTAGAAATACCTGCTTTACGAGTTTCAACCGTGACTTACGAAAAACGACAATGGATTAAGAATTCCAAATATTCTTTCAGGTCCGCCCAGTTCGGCTTCCGCATTATCGACGGCCGTTTCCAAGGCGGTAAGATCGGCGTTCGCCCTGGCGACGAAGAAGTTCAGGGCGTCTATACGCTTGCAGAGATTTCGTAGCTCGGGACGCATCGAGAGCAATCTTGGAATATGGCCGCTCATGCATTCAGCACCTTCGGTCTGGACCTTTTTATAAAAACGTGTAACAGAAAGAAGACTGAGACTGTCGAACAAGGATCATTTCTCATGTAATGGAAGTGAATGGGAAAAACTCGTAGAAATTCGAGACAGTCGCCAACATAGAAACTGACTGATGTCATATTTACTGAAGTGCGATTTCGGTTTGGTCGATATTTACGACTCAAACTTATTTTCAAGGTCACCTGTATAGCATTGGACGTACCAGCTTGTGAACTTTGAACTTTGATCAAACAGCGTTCCAGACTGCCATGACCTACCCCTTAAGCTCGATTCACACTGGGGAATGCGGAATGGATGCTTCGGAATGCAGAAATGACAGTCGGTACACATCATTAAGAAGTTGCGTAAAACTTGTCGCTGATTTTTATCATTTCTCTTTACACTCTCTGAAACGTGTCTGGAGTATAGATTTTAACAAAATTTAGTCTCGACCAAATCGCACTTAGTACTCTGCTGTATCAAATGGCTTGAAATTAGCAAAGATAATTTTTGAAAAAATTTTTAGGTTATAATTAATTATCACAATGATCTGTCACATAGAACTGTCAATTACGATAATAAGAAATACAAATTTCTAACCATTCCAATAATAGACTCAAATTCCTCCAGTCGCATCATCATATCCTCAACAGAGTCGTGGACATTTTTCATCTGAAATTGAAAAACGAAAAGCATTCGTAAAACCTAAATTCTACTTCGAACGTCAGACTAGGGAATTTCTCTCGCACATTTATTCCACTAGACTGAGACGAGGCTCTGCGGACTACTGAGAAACCAGTCTAACCAGTAACCGCAGCGTCAAGAAAAATCTACGACGCCACGTTAAGATGATAAGTAAAAAACCAAAAGTGATCAATATTTACCTGGTCGGTCAGATCGGCCTTTGCGTATGCCGCATAATCTTTGGTCAACTCTTCGATCATCATTAGCCACTGTTAATTTATCTCCTCATGCAATAATCCGTCACAGTAACAGCTACCCGAGACTCTGACAGTTATCCCCCGGAACGACATCTAGAGTTTTTCACGGTACTACGAGGACGGTTGGTCGCCATGACGGAAACTACTGCGCATGCGCGGCCAGTGTAGAAACATGGAACCCAAGTACGAGCGTTTCTATGATCGCGAGCGACACATTTTCTAGGACTTTATCGAACCGCGGTGCATAACAGGTTTAAATATAATTTTTAATACAATCTACGTTGTGATAATGTACACAGAGTAATTTTATAATCAATTTTTCAATGGCAATATCGATCGATGCCTTACCAAAGCCTTGAACATAATCAATTGCAGGTCTTTATTATTTTACTTTCGTGGAATTTTCTTTGACTTGAGGTTTCTTTCGCGAATTGAAATGTTACGGTTAAATTGATACTTGCCAATCGGTTTCACGCGCTGCTGCATTTACTCGCGTGTGTATTACTGCACTGTATGGCAGTAAAGAAATTACAGTATTAAAATTATGTTATAGCTTCGTTTTAACAGATCGTCTGACGTGCAATTTCGAACGCGCCCTTTTATCACCTTAAGATGTGTAATTATGACTTATGGCAATAATTTGCAATGGCGTTAAAGTAGCTGCGCTTTTCTCACTTGAGACAAGTGTCAGTGTATATTATGCAATGCAATTATACATAAGGTAGCCATAAGCAAGCATCAGCCATCTTTTGAAAAAACTTAATTTTATTTTAAATTACACGTTTAAATCTAAGCTTTCAATTAATTCAATTAAACGCAGAACGTAGGACGGATCTCTTTTACATTGAATTCAGTGCATTTTCAAAAGTGCACTTTGCAACTGCAACGAAATTACTTAACGATTCCGTATCGTCCAGCAAGTAACAAGCTTATCGAAAGTGGCTTAGAAGGATCGTGAATAGAAATTTTTGAAAAAAAAAAAAAAAAACCTTGATTCAATGTAATTTTGTAAATTGCTACTTCTGGCCGTATGGATTAAAGAGCATAAAATTCATGTACCGCAATTGCAATTCCGCGCTTGATTATCTACTCTGCAAGAAATATCACTTGTTCGGTTGGAATTGCGTAAAAAATTTGAGTTAAATAATTCCGTTAATTATTTTGGTCCAGTGACCACAGACAGTTCCAATCCTATTATTATTATTATTTTTAAGACTATCTAGTCAATATATATATACATGCTACATAGTACAGATCCTACATGAAACTTTCACAGTACAGATGTTACAGGGTGTTTCATTACGAGTCTTTTTTAGGCTCGTGACGCAATCCCATTATGAACTGCCGCTCTCAAAGCATCATTGAGACTAGTATTGACTTAGAGTACCGAAGTAAACGTACATTGCGCAACGTATTAACTATATACAATTAGAAAGTTTTAATACGGCCATTTCTATCGGAATTCCACGTAGAATATTTTGGCA
The DNA here is from genome assembly GCA_031763665.1 of Calameuta haemorrhoidalis. NCBI lineage: Eukaryota > Metazoa > Arthropoda > Insecta > Hymenoptera > Cephidae > Calameuta > Calameuta haemorrhoidalis. Next base: position 17,284 of record JARPRH010022464.1, read on the forward strand.
GTATCAGCTAAATTAACATAAAAAAATAACATTGGATCGAAGCAGTGAAAAAAAAAAAAATTAGAAACAGGTATTTTTGAGATACACGAAATTTTTCCAAATCACTTAGGATTTTAGTCAAGTGAAAAAAAAAAAAATAAAATGTGCCAATCGAATAATTTTTACAAAAATTTTTGCCGATCAAAAGTATTTGATCCTGTAATATTAATTATTTTATTGATTTAGTTTTGACGAATTTTTCAAATTTTATTGCGACACGTCAGATTGATCCTAACGACAAAGTGCACTCGAAATTTTTTTTTCTTTGCCAATTTGATTTTTTGGAAATTCCCAATAGAGCAGAAACACACATTGCTCCTCGTAATTAAACTTTCGCGCGTTTATAACTATCGTATAAAAAAAAAAAAGTGATCGACTGCACTCTTGGAGATTCATATGGATAGACACGACGTGCTTATAGAGCAAGTGAAGAGTGAGAGTTTAGAACTACATTCTTAGCAGTTATTAGTCTGCAGTGAAATTGCTTTAAATCGTACAGCTTACGTGGCAGCTGGGTCGTTGCTTCCAACTGGTTGTTGGTCAGTTTCCAATTTAATTTTTTTGTACGCTCCTACTAACATAAGTAACCGGCACAGATAAAATTTTCAGACTTTCACAAATGCAACTGCCACTAATTGCAAATCCTCCTGCGTTTAATTGAACGCGTCAAAGGAGAAATTAATTGACAAATATAATTTTTTAAATAAACAATTTTGAACAATCGGACACGGAAGCTTCAATAAATTATATTTAATTTTAATTTGGTAAAGGCACCAATTTTTTTTTTATCCAATTTTTTTAAGGACAAAGACTCTTGTAACTTGTAGAAAAATTTATATTACGCAATTAAAATGAATTAAAATAAATATAAATTTTCTTACTGGTCGTCGTCGATCATTAATCGTTAACCAATTAATATTTTACAGATTAAAATTATATTCGGCATTGATACAAGCACTTTGTTCAGTGCTAGAGCTGTAATAAATCAACTATAAAATCATAAAGAAAATCATTACGTTGCTCATAAAGCGAAGGACGCCAAAGGAAGAATAATTGACCACGTGTCAATCTTCAGGCAAAAGTTGGTTCAATGATGTTGGTACGTATGTGCGTGACGTAAAATTGACAGTTTATTGACTGTCAATATATACGTTGGAATTACTAAGTGATGGGAAATAATAGTTTCTGTCAATTTACATTATACTAAATTAGCATGGAACAATGAATGCATAAGAGAATTACAGCACAGCACAGAATCTTCATAGTAATCAGTGAATGTCAGATAATAGTTTCTCTATGATATACTTAAATGTGCCTTGGAATCAATAATTTATAGCTCTTTAGGAGGAAAATCTAACTGACAATAAGTAAACAAGTAATGGGAAATAATAGTTTCTGTGAAATTGAATACATTGTACTAATTTAGTATAGAGCAACGACTGTATTAAAAAGACTGTAGTAGAGCACAGAATCTTCATAGTAGTCAGTGGGTGTCAGATAATAGTTTTTCTATGATATACTTAAATGTGCCTTGTAATCAATAATTTATAGCTTTTTAGGAGGAAAATCTAACTGACAATGAGTAATGGGAAATAATAGTTTCTGTGCCATTAAATACATTGTACTAATTTAGTACAGAGCAACGACTGTATTAGAGCACAGAATCTTCATAGTAGTCAGTGGGTGTCAAATAATAGTTTTTCTATGAACTTAAATGTGCCTTGGAATCAATAATTTATAGCTTTTTAGGAGGAAAATCTAACTGACAATGAGTAATGGGAAATAATAGTTTCTATGAAATAAAATGCATTGTACTAAATTAGTACAGAGCAATGACTGTATTAGAGCACAGAATCTTCATAGTAGTCAGTGGGTGTCAGATAATAGTTTTTGTATAATATATAAGGTAGGATAATATATATAAGGGTAAATACAATGTTAGAGCCATATTTATATGCTCATATGTACCTTGGAATGAATAATGTATAACTTTGTAGGAGGAAAAGGTAAGTGAGTAAATAAGTAATAGTTTCTGTGAATTTAAATACATTGTACTAAATTAGTATAGAGCAAAGACTGTATTAAAAATTAGCAGAGCACAAAATCCTCATAGTAGTTAGTGGATGTAAATTAGCAGTTCGATTCCTGGTCAGAACTTTTATTATTATTTTTTTTTGGAATTTTTTAGCGCTCTCTGGCGGCCTTCTGGATAAATTAATTATAAAGGGGAAGCCTGGCACTCTGTTCTAATCTACAGGGTAGTACAGTAGTAGCAAGCTTGAATTTGATTCTATCATTAGAAGTCAATGGAAATTGTGGGATGCTACGTACAGTCGTTAGAACACTTTTGAACGAGCCTGTATATTTGTGTATTACAACATATTATTTACAGGACATAAAAATGGGAGATAAAAATTATGGAAGAGATACACAAACCGTGTTTGAGTTCCTTTCAATTTTGTTAAGTCATTAAAATTACGTCAGTCTTTGAACAATCTTCAGCATAGTCGGTATTTGTGAAGCCGGTGACGCTATTTCTATTTTTCTTTTTCTTCTAAAAGAAAATTTTCATGACTTGAATTTTTTGGATTATTTATAGCTTTCGTCGTGACTTGCGAATCGTTATGCAAATTTTTTTTAGTTTTTTGTTTCAATTAGATTTGACCGTGACGATAATTGATTAGTCATTGATAGATTAGATCCTGAGGCTGCAGGTGGAGTAATTACAAAATATGAAGACAGACAGGAATTTTGCAAAAAAAATCATTTGCGAAGAAAAATCGATTATCGAAATCAAATATGGTATTGATATCGATTGATTTTTATATATCGGCAAGTGACGACTGTAGGATAATTATGTATGTACTATTTTAATTATGTATGAAAATCGATTTACGTCATTTAATCGTGAAATCAATAAAAAATGTTAGGTCAAGGAAAATTATACGGAATCGTAGATACGGGTGTGAGATCTAGGGATAAAAAAGAAAAACTGTAACGCAGGTAAAAGAGAAATTACGATCTTTAGAGAATTTTGGTAAAATTCAATAAAAAGCAGATAAAAAATTATTTAAAAATAATCACGATAAGTTCGCAAATTATATATTTTTTGCCTGTACAATCTAGGAATGGCCTGCATATATATATAACGGGAGAAACGAAACAAACAAGTAGACAAATATTTGGGGAGAAATTAAAGAATTGAAAATGTAACTAAAAAAACAATGGCTCTCTGTAAAAGAAAAAAATATATATATATAGCAAATATCAGTGCGAGGTGAATTTTTTCTCCATTTTTGTATAACATACAAAAGTAAAACGGCTTAGAGAACACGAAGAAATTGTATCGAGACTTACCAGCGAAGGTGGGGACTCGCGACTAGTTATAACTGTACTTTTGTACGGACTACTTCAGCTCACCGTGAAGTTGGCTGCAGTTCACGATCAACCGTCGCGATCGCCTGTCGTCCTCGATCGAGGATCTCGGAGCAGCGTTTGAGTGATCGGAAGAAATTTTCTTCATTTCATAGGCAAAGATCTGCGACAACAGGTGTGTAGAAATTCGAGATCATTAAATGATTATTAATTACGATTACGCGTTGGGTAAAAAAAAAAAAAAAAAAAGAGGTCATGGAATATTTTTTTCCAAACAATTGCGCATATCGAGGAAGGATTTTGTTTGTCATTTAATGATTTGCGAAACAGATACTTAATGACCGACGATTAATGTTGTGACGATTTACTGTGTCTTACATATTTTTTCGCAAAGATCATTTTATCGGGATACTTCCGTGCGCTTGAATGTGTTTGTCATTAATTTTTTTTTTTTAATGATCATTATAACGTCGATGCGCGTTTCGTAATCAACTTTGTTGTTGTTCATTTTCCACTGACGTTTCGTTCATCGAATTGATTATGTTTTTGCAAAATTTATTAGATTCATAAAATTTGTGGATAGACTAGTTTTTTTTTTTTTTGGATGGTTCTGTACAATCATTTGATGATTTTTTTAGTACGTTCAAAAACGTCGTTCGAAAAGTCATTGAATTTGACTCGAGGGAATTTTTTTTATTAAATTTTGCATAAATGTTTTTTCGTTATTTAACGAGCCGTAGAATGTTGAGAGAAAATAAAAAATTCAAATTTTACATCCTTTCGTCATTCGGATCATTTGGTGATTTTTTTTTGGCGTCATTGCAGAGAGGGAATTACGCAAAGGATATTACGCGCAACCTCATTGGGTCATTTAACTCGTGTTATAATATTGACGTTCTCGTAGGACCACGTGTTCGATAATTTTAAATGAAAACGAAGCTTGAGTGTGTCAAAAGATCCATTGAAAAAGTGACTAGAGATGATTTTTTGGACGTGATCTTTTTTTTTGTTACAAAATTTTGAGAAAATATCAAACAAGGTTTCTAAGTGTCAATTTCCCTCCAAAAAAATTTTTTTTTTTTAATATATACAGACATTGACCATAACTCTATATCTTCTAACGGTCAAGGATCGCTCGGATCTATTACGTATGAAGTCTCCAGTATGAAGCCTGCGGGTGAAATTAATTTGGTTAAGTTTTCAAACAAAAATGACGCAACCACTCGATTGGGTAATTTACAGAGATTTTAGTGGACGAGTGAATGATCTTAGAAACTGCCTTAAGTCCTAATGGTTAATTTTCAAGGTATACGGAATGTCATTGATTTCTTAATAATAACATTAATATTAAAAAATTCTTATTGACAAAAAAATTTTTTTTAAATTTTTAATCTGACTAATGTATTACGTCAAGTCTCATTGTCACCAGTCCGCAATGGATTCGCCTATCATTCTTTGGATATCCGGATGAAAAAAAATTTTTGCCAAATTTTTAAAACCATCGAGGGACAAGAAACTCAAAATTACGAAAAATATATAAATATTTCGAGTCACTGGAGTCGATGCTCTCTGGGCACAAGATAAAGTTTCTCTGCTCTTTTCCTCGCAAATATGCACACTGGCCAGTTCGACACTGGCCAAAAATGCATCCGCGAAAGTAAATGACATTAAAATTGCCAAACTGACAGCACGAAAACGACTAGCAGCTTGACTCCAAAATTGAAATATTCGAGAAGAAAAAGAATTTGGAAAATAAAAAATTTCTTTTCCACCCTCGTGCTCGTTCGCCACGAAAAAAAAAAAAAGAATAATCAAATTATCGCAATTCCAATTCATTAAATTAAAATTATCAACCCTGCGGCTACCAGTAATAATGTATTTAACTACCACGATTTCATGAAAGCCCAAATCATCGAGTGAAACGACCTCGGATAATTTAACTCGTAACTTATAATTCGGCGGTTTCGCCGACTGGTCTCAAAATTTTGTCAAAAAAAAAAAACAGATCATTTCCTTCGAAACAATTACCCAACCAAAATTTCCCTCGCGTGACAATGACTTCCGATAGTTTTGTCCACCGACGCTTCCCATTCATGTACATTAATAATAATAACAAAAACGCACCAATACGCGCAACAATCCACGCACACAGACGTTACACGGATTACGTATTAGTATTTATTTTAGTCGCCAGACTTACGATGGAAATAAACTTTCGCAGTTACTTTCACCAGACTACTAAAGTGTATGACGGTTACGCAACAAAGTGTTTATGTATATAGTATTCTATTATATATATATATACATATATAACAGAGTACTAATTTATAAGTGTTCAAGCATGCATGTATCAGTATATAAGTAACTATTAAATGTATATAAAAAAAGCATATATATATATATATATTTAATCAAATTTATAAATAAATCCAAATTACTTTGCCGCAGGATCATTGAATTTAAAGCGAAATAAAATTGCACAAAGCATACAGGAGCCTGAATTTTATGGAGCGTATCGATTTAACCGGGACTAAAACCGGTTTCTGGAGCTAGACAAATTTTTAGCCGGAGAAACGCATGCGAGCGCGTTTAGGTAATCGAGAAAGTTCTTCGATCTTGCACTTTCTGGAATCGATCGTCGAGCGCGAATGTGCAACTTTTAATTCACACGTGGGTGCGTGTTCGGAGTGAAAAAAAAAAACGTTGACAAAATTTTTTATTCCGATTCGCTGTTTGAAACGCTGAGACTTTGTTTTTTTTCGGATTAATGTAAAAAAAAAAATTGTTCACGAATTCTTTGCATTTTCTACGTTTTGTTCGTTCGACTTTTTCCACTTATCAGATCTGTCGTTGCTTTCTCACAGACTAGACTGTAGTCGCGTGAAATCGGTTTGATCTCTCCGTTCAACAATCCGGTCCATTCCTCTCGTCCGTTCCTACCTTCTAAAACCATCTCGACTACCTTTCTTAGCTCACGTGAGTTCTATTCAGTGCCAGATTAGATTCTGGACACTCGTACGTCCTACATTCTCTGTAGTCTTCATGCAGAATCTGCATTGCTGCTCAGGAAAATCTTCGTTTCCTCCTCTTACCCCATTTCCATAACTGATCTTGCTCACTGCTCTTCGTCTTAGCCTATTTTTGCTCCCGTTGCTCCAGCAGCCCCAGACCTTCTCTGCGCCACTTGCACTCAGGGTGGCGTTTGGATTTTTCTATCCGGCACCCAGTCCTTCAATTTTTGATCCCTGATCCTCTTGGAGTCTTCGTTCAGTCCCGTTTCGAAAATTTCCCTGTCGATTTCCGCGCCAAAACTTTTTTCTACTCATCAGCTCTCTCACAGACTAGACTGTACCCACTAGACACTAGACTGTACTCACATGAAATCGGTCTGATCTCTCCTTTCAACAATCTTCTCCACTTCCTTTATCAGCTAACCCGAGTCCTAACCCAGTACCAGCCTAAATTCTGGCCACTCACACGGTCCTACGTTCCCCCTAGTCTCCACACCCAACCGGCATTCCTGTTCAGTAAAATCCTCATTTCCTCTAAAATTTCCACACCTCGTCTCGCCCACTGCTTTCCTCATTTCCGGCACCGATTCTTCAATTTCTGATCCCTGATCATCCGGCAGTCTTCGGTCAGTCCCGAATTCAAATTTTTACCCTATCGCTTTCCGTCCCTAAACTTCCCGTCGATTCGGCGTCCCTGATACGTTCAAACGCTGCTACCAGATCTCTGGTCCATCCACGACGCCTTTTCCGTTTCTTCACTTCATTGTAACGAAGCGAAGGAGCCGCAGCTTCTCTTCCAATCAGATTCCCGACCACCTCGTATCCGGTCCCATTTATCGACACGTGTAATAAATAAATGTGTAATATATTCAAAGAAAAAATACTTTCGTCAGGCACCTGAAGAAATTCTCTGGGATCCTTTAAACGTCCCGCGGACGTCTCACGTACGTCCATGACAATTTTCTCTCGAAACTCTAACAACAAAGTATCATCGAGTTCCTAATTAGCAATGTTAATTAACGAAATATTTCGTTTCGTCAGAACGCGTTAATGGAGCTCGGATTGATCGCACGTGACAGACCAGAGTAAATCAAGACAACAAAATAAAAGATACTCGCGGACGTCTCAAAGACGAAATCAGGAATCGCGTAATTTTGAATAATGATTATTCGCACGCGATAAAAAGTCAGAGTCGTGAATTTTTTTTTTTTTTTTTCCCCACCACGACAAATCGCCAAACTCGCGTGGTAAGTCTTCGCTGATTCATTAGCATTGAGTCAGGCGGAATTAAAAGATTTATTCATTTACCGAACTCGAATAAAGAAATCTTATGTTGTCAATGCGAGATGAGATTTTGCAAAAATATTTTTGCACGAATTTCGATGTATTCGTAATTGTTTATTCCTTCAATATATATACATGCGTATATACATATATACATGATTAATATACCAAAGCTCCTTGACATTATTTTCACATTTACTCATCGTTAATAATAATAACAACAACGATGAAAAAATCATCGAACAATTCACCGCAATTCCAGTCATTAAATTTACGTCGCCGTCATCAATCACGCCAAATCGACGAGCAAAAATTCATGAAAATAGCTACGCTCGATTACGAATGCCCTTTCGATGCCTTTCACTGATTTTCACTTTTCCATCAGATGCGCGCGATCATTTCTCAGCTGCAGCATCCGGAGTCGTTAATACGATTATAATCAGTATACATGTATATTTATGTTGCAAAAGATTCGCATCGATACTTATGCAAATGTATACGAAGCTGACGCAGTATCGCGAAATAAAGAATTTTTTTCTTGATTGAAATTAAAAAGAAAATTTTTTTTCAAATTGTATTATTTATCGTCATCAATTACCGCTTTTTTTTTTCTCCCCCCCCCCCCCCTTCACTTTCGATCGTTCATTTATTCATTAAAAGTCTTACACGAGCCTTCGGGTACAGTCGATGCAGAAAATTCTCTTGCTACTTTACAGTGCAGCGTCATGAGTGATCTCAGCGAGATACAGTCCTTCTTCAAAGGAAGGTCCATCTTCATTACCGGAGGTTCCGGTTTGATGGGTAAGGTGCTTATAGAGAAGCTACTGTACAGCTGCAGCGACCTTGAGAAGATTTATGTACTGCTGAGGCCCAAAAGAGGCCGCTCGCCGGAGATACGGGTGGACGAGATGTTCAAGTTGCCTGTGAGTCATTGATCGATATTAAATAGTGATTATTATCGAGAATCGTTAATTGAATTTTTTAGAATAATTAATTGAAAATTAATAACCTTTTTTTCTTAGATGTTCAACAGAATTCGCAAACAGAAGCCGGGCGTGATGAAGAAGCTGGTACCTTTTCAAGGTGACGTCACTATGGACAATTTGGGCCTTACCGACGAACAGCATGAACGTCTGGTGAACGACGTCAGCGTCATTTTTCATTGCGCCGCGACGCTCAAGCTCGAGGCT
>JARPRH010022488.1:0-10296 GCA_031763665.1 Calameuta haemorrhoidalis
ACCCTTGGTTTTTGAAAGGGGATCGCTCGAAATACTGTGCAATCAGGTTACAGAGAGAGAAAACGTGACTTCGTTGGTCCTTTGAGGATTCGAGCGTAAAAGGGAAGGATTGATCCATTCGTCCCCTTACTAGGGGACTTTATACGTGTTAGCGGGTTTGTGGGAGTTTAATGTTCATGAACGATCTACTCATTTGGGGCGATTGAAGTATGTTGGTCAATATAAAAGTCTCCTGATACGTTACCGGTGTGCTTTCGATTATCTCGTGGTGGTATAATTTTTTCAAGCTTTTCTCAGTAAACTAATTTTAATGAATACAAAAGAAAATTATGAGTTAAAATTTCATTTTATGTTCTAGACAACATTTATATGCCAACCCGTTATCTATTGCATATACGTGGCTCCGCGCCAGATTCTGTACACTCTGTTCTTTATTTATAGTAACTTTATATGCACGTCATGCAAATAGGATATTAAAACGTATTCGAAAATATTTCTGCTTCCGATCAATTATTTCTGTATGTATATTCTCCGTTTAGAGTGTGACGAGTTAACACGATATAAATACGGATATTGGAGTTAAAGTTTTATCCGCGAAAAATGTTACACACAAAAAATTTTCCAAAATAATATACCGTGTTTTCGCAGTGATTTTCAAATCTTTTTCATTGTCATTTCACCGAACGTTCTGAAGCAACGTTTGAACGCGGAAGTCGTTAACATTTTTGAATGCCCATGATCCATTTCTTAACAACCTATAAAGATTATCTAAAATTTTTAGAAGCGAATCAACCAACGTGGCATTTTTTCCGTGTGCGCGCGTAGCATATGTGAACAATTTTTTCCTCTTTACAGTAATTAAGTAGCTCTTGGGAATTTTGCTTTCAGATAAATTACATATGACCTCGCCATTACCTAACGAATAATAAAAATCCCGCCATTTTCCACTACCGTTGTTTCCCCTACCCCCCTCCTTCCTCCACCCCTCAATCCTCTTTAATACTATCTATTAATAACGTAGCGTCGAATTAATACGATATGTCGTTTTACGCAATCACGCACGGTTGCCATTATCTATGCCCATCTCATGATTCACTGTCAAACAATTATTAACCTGTAAATTGTCGTCTGACATTTTAAAGAGTTGAAATATAACGCGTGGAAATGCATCATATGAAAAATGTCCTTGCATGCACGATTACATGCAGAATACTAGCAATCGTTAATAAAAACATATAAAAGGCGATAAATCCAACATGCATTGCAACAGTCGAGCTTACGTCGTACCACCACACAGTAGATATAAGCTTATCCCCGATAGAAGAAAAATCTTGATAAGAAACAGCATGTAAAATTTTTAGTATAGCTTCTTACGTACATATGCGTAATATATATACATATAGGAGTAGAATATCGTAGGAATGTAATTAAGAGCTAAAATACATAAACCACTCGGAAGCTAACATCGCACAGTTGCTGTTTTCTCTAGCAACAAAGTGGAGTAGATTTACAAACAGCCTTAGTTACAAGGATAGTTTATATCCACTTTGCCTGATACAGACATTATATTCTGCCTTGGTTAAGCGATAACTTTCCATCTCTTTAGTACACTGGTGTAACGAATACACTATATCAGAATACATGTATATGTACGATATATGTATAGTGTACCATAATATCGGAGATACAGGTACGTGTATTCAAATTTCAAAAACTGTAATCTAATGATATGAGCTTTGTAGCATACGAATTGACTAATGAACAATGATCAGATTTCAAAGTTCGTTCGCCCTCGTATTTAAAATTAGATACATATATCATTAGGAGTCAGTATGTGATATACGATGCATCGAATTACCTACGTATTTGAGTATGTTGCGTCGGACGAATGAAAATGTTATTAGTCGATTCGTTAACGAGAATTTGACTCTGTGGTTAATTTTGAAAATGGAGAATTTACATTACTGACATCAGATAGCTGGTTTTTACTTTGTATTAAAGCTATTTTAATACGACCAAATCCTATTTCACGGCTCTTGATGCAAATGCAGGACTTGGTCCCCATGGCGAAAATTATTTATTTAAGAGATAACAGGAGAGTTGGGGTTTTAGGCGAAAAATAATCTTTACCTCATTTAAATACCAAATCTCCATGAAATATGATCCTTCTCATTCTCTGCCCTAATATTTACTCTTTTTCGCCTCTTCTTTCACTATAATGAAATAATATAATGCAAGGACACTAATTATTCGCTGCCTTTTATTTTTATTTTGTATTTTAAATTTCGCGCACGTAATAAACGCTGTTCTCACGTAATTGTTTATTATGTCAATCATTTCTGATGACGCTAAAGCTGAATGAAATCGCGTGAATTTCTTCATTCGGAAATTAAGAATTTTTGTGACTAGACGTTAAGGTAATGTTAAGCAATTTATTATTGGAATTTTCACTGGCAATTCAACACGGGCGATAGTTCTTCGTTCTCATACGAATGTTCGACGATGCTCTCCTTTGCTGTCTGTGACTGCTAGAATTGATGGCATACGCTTGTCTGACAGTCCCAACCCACAGAACACGCTTGAGGGTTTAAGTTTCAGTTTGGGCTTGGGTTCAGGTTCAGTGCGAACCCGAAAGCAGAGTATAACAGATACACTCCTTTCAATCGATATCAAAAGAGTTCCGGCCATAAATCTTTTACGTGTTACAAGCAGATCCCCGTGCGCCTGTATCGGACAAACGAGGAACGTAATTCTTCCGTCATTTAATTACATCCATCTTGGCCGCTTCCGTTTCACCTTTTGCCCTGAAGTCCCAAGCTGTACGACCTACATCTCTATATGACCGAACATTACCGAGCCACGCTCGTGTGTGCTCCTAATTCATCGAACACTGTGGTTGACGTAGCGTCTTGGCTATAGGAGAAACAGCCGTAAAATCATGAAATACCTATATTAAATCCAATACCCCCTGATCTTTAGGGAAATTCAAATATGGTCGTGGCCTTTCCAATTTCATACAAAGCTTCTTCTTTAATGCTGTAGAAGTATCTTTCCACTCGTATTAACCCCATGTACTTATAACTTACCTATGCATATGTTTGTCTGATAGGATTCTTATATTTTTTGATTTAGTGAATCTCTACGGTATTGGGTGGTGGAAATGTCTCCTGAGAAAAATGCCGAGAGTCACTGGAGTACTTTCTGTGACCAGGATGCACGATTAGGACGGTTCTTTATTCATGGTTCCATTTTACCTAAGTTGAATCGGAGTTGTGCAAACGACACGTCAGAGTACAGTCTCTATCACCGCGACCTTATCCGCTATCAACGCTTTAAACCCTTTTGAAAAGCATTCCGTTATCAACGACGCTGAAATAAATTTGTCGTTCCTGTAAATTTATCGAAATCAACTGAAAGACTTGGAGTTGACTTGCTATTTTTTTTCTGTCGCACCCTTTTTCTCCTGTTATGCCTTGTCGCGGCTTCTTTTTTTTTTTTTCTTGTCTCCGAGAGTCGTATCCTTCGTCGACAAGGACCCTTCAAGGATTATATCTATTCGACAGTTTGTAACGTCGCTGTCCCTGACTCTTTTTTTTTTATTTCCTTTATTTATAGTCACATCAACAACATGGTTATTAGCGACTGATACATATAAGTAGTGCAGTATAACAAAAAGGAAAAGAACAGGAATAAAGAAAAGAAAGGAAAGGAAAAGAAAAGGGAAAAAAAGAGGATAAAAGCGGGAACTTGCATACCAATGGTAGCGTAATGTAGTATATTCTATATATTATCGGTGTTAACTTAGGATTTATAGAGTGTCATGTATTTCATTTCTTTTGCAAAATTCAATATTCTTTGCACACATTTCACTGGTCTGCAGGCACTCTTTCATAGACTTTGGTAGCTTGAGTTGGTCACGCTGGATTTGTGTGGCTGGGCACTCAGTCAACAAATGTTTAGCAGTAAGTGGTGCGTTGCACTTTGTACATAAGTTCCTTGCCGTGTGCGTGATAAGGTGGATGTGTATCGCGTTGGTATGCCCGATTCATAGCCTGCTCACAATACTTTGGTCTCTCCTTTTTTCCATGTCCGGTACTTTTTCCCAGATGGTTTCTCTTATATCGTGTAGCTTGCTGGGTCCGCTTGATTTCCAAGTGTCGTTCCATTTTTTCTTTATTTTGTTGAGTACCAGTTTTTTTTTAACTCGGGGGTGGTGATTGGTACATCTTCAATGTTTGCTTTCAGCATGGCTGTTCTGGCCGCGTCGTCCGCCTTTTCATTCCCAACAATACCTTGGTGGGATGGAACCCATACCAGGGATATCGTCTTGTATGCTTCTTGAAGTTTTTGTAATTCTAATTGAATATCTTGGACGCGTTTGTCGACAGACTGTACATTTTTAAGTGCCTCTAAGGTAGATCTTGAATCCGCGAAGATAGCTGCTAGATATATATTTGTCTGTTTTATGACGGCCAGGGCTTGCATTATTGCGTAGATTTTGCAAGAGAATATGGTGTAAGCATCCGGAAGTCTCAGCAATAGCACTTGGTCATCAATAGCCATCCCGCATCCGCATTTACCATCATTAATCGAGCCGTCCGTGTATACTTTGATGTGGTTTGCATATTTATCAGCAATGAGTTTGTCAAATAGTTCCTTGTACTCGGCTGCGGTGGTGTTCTTTTTTCCTTTTGTTGCAAGGGCGATGTCAAATTCTATATCCACATTCGGCGGATTCCACGGTGGTACAGGGTCTACTGCACGCGGATAGATAGTTCGTATCGTGATATTAAGTTCCGCTGTATGTTGCTTCATTCGGATCATATATGCTCGTGGGACTTGAGGTCTCTCGTCGTATTGCTGTTCCAATTCCATGCAGAGATCTTGATGAAGAGGTAGATACTTATATTTTGGTGCGTAGGTAATAGTTAGTCCCGTTCGTCGTAAATTTAAAGTTGGTTCGTCACTCTCGGCCAATACACTCATATTGGGGCTGGTACGGAACGCACCAATCGCCAGTCTGACTGCAGTGGTCTGGATGGAGTTTAGAATTCGGAGTGTTCTTTCTGAGGCAGAGCCGTAAATGAAGGCTCCGTAGTCGAGTTTATTTCTAATTGTTGCTTTATAGGTGTTAAGTAATACCTGCCTATCGGTACCCCAATTTTTCGAAGCTAATGATTTCAAAACATTCAACCTTTTTGTGCATTGCGCTTTCAATGTCTTGATTTGTGGTCCCCATGAAAGTCGTGAGTCGAAGGTGATGCCGAGAATTTTCATCGTCGAAACTCTCCCAAGGTTTTAGACACATTATTCCCTGTGTCTCGGCATCTTTTTAATGTATCGTATACAGAAGATTTTGCAATTTTTCTTTTAATTGAAATTTAACCAATCGAATAACCTTCTTGAGAAAGTGTAAGTATAGGTGTAAGTATACGTTCCTCTATACTCATAACTCAGGTTATGAGAGAGGACGCTGAAAAAAACACATTTATGGAATTTATACTCTATTGAGGAATTGATACTCTGACCATCTAAAATACCTAACCCATGTTCATTCAATATATATATATATATCTATCAAGAGATATGGTGAATGCCTATTTCATTTTGTATTTTGATTTATAAAAGGTTAATTTAGTTAACATTTGTTATTTATTAGTGGGCGAAGAAGTACAAGAAACTATGTTCTATGTAAAGTGTTTATTTTAAGTGTAGGAAAAGCACTCGTCGCAGCGAGAACTCAGCGGATACTGAGACCGGAAAAATAGCGCGTGGGCCAGCGGGCCCAAACAGAGGTAGAAGGCGCGAAGGTCATACATTGTATTGAAACATTACTAAAAATAGAATGGAAATGCTCTAGTGTATTTTCTATTACACTCAACAACATTCATTAAATATTATTTTTGATAAAATAAGAAATTTTTATGTTTGGTTGCATTTCTTATTTTTTAAATTATAAGCATAACGATATAACGTTATATTTCTCTGTTTGCTATTGCTACGATCTCATTTTGGTTTTTGGTCATGAAAAACGAATTTTTGGCATTCGCGGTTTGAGTATATCCTTTATCTAGAATTTTTGTTACTGACAACAAATTGAAGGGTATCTTCGGTGTATGTAATACATCTTTTAGCTCAATTTTCCACCATCGTTTACCGTCAAACGCTTCTAACTTAACGTTCCCTATACAGACACTTTCAATTTGAGTTGCATCGCCAATTAAGACCATTACAGGCTCTTCAAGTTTTAAGTAATCATCCATCCACTCTACATGACAAGTCATGTGCTGTGTCGCAGCATAGCCTTGATAACATAATTCACTGCATTTTCGCTTACACTTTATATGTTTCACATTCGCAGCTGATAGACAGACCGTTGCAAATGCTCGTCTATCACTTTTATCATTATTCGACTCTTCTTTGTCAAATTTCCCGATCTTTTCTTTGTTATTCCAACAATCTTTTGCAAAATGACCCTTTTTCTTACATACATTGCAACCGTAGGTTTTCTTACAATACTCCAGATACTGGGGACAAAAGGCTTACCTCGACAATCTTTTTTCACATGACCTGACTTTCCACATTTATGGCATTCAATTTTCTGATTTGTCGTTTTATAATCTTTTCCTGTCTGTTTTGATATAAATGCATTTCGAAAATTCTGACTTTTGCCTTTGGTTTCGTTTAATCTGTCTTCTTCTAAGCGTAGGAACTTAAAGAGTTTGTTAAGGAGCTATTAGAGTTTGAACGCTAAAAAAAGACTTCTTTTGGGAATTTTTTCTGGGTATGCTGTTCAAAATATTAAAGTAAAACTTATTAGGGATGGCAAATGTAGTTTTTATTTATATACAACAATTTTTTTTTATTCATTTTACTACATTTTTATGTGCAAAAACTGCTCTTGAACAAAGCGCCTGGAAAAGTAGGAGACAAATGGTTTCCATCATATCTCAGGAACGGTTTGTATGAAACCAAAAAAACAAAGTGCGTTGGATTAAGTATAACGTCAGGTAGGTAATGACTCTTGGATATTAATTTTTATCGATAAATAACAAAATGGCGGATGAAAGTATAAAAAATAAAAAACACGTTTTTTCACTGTTTTTTTTTTGTACAAAAAAGATATTAAAAATCAAAATTTTAACTTCGTAGAGCGTTAATTTCTAGGAATATATATTTCGAATATGTGATTTAAATTACATAAGAATCGGTCACATAGTTTTTGAGATCTCGTGGAGACCAATTTCAAAAATGGTGTTTCGAGAAAAACGCGTTTAAAGATTTAACTATCTATTTTATACCTACGAGTGGTTGCCCTTCAGAAAACTGCCATTCGGGGAGTATTAGAGATACAGCTGTAAGGGTTTTCCCGTAAATTATCAAACAACTCGGCGTAAAGAGTTAGAACAGTTTTATTGTTTGAAACCAAAACAGTTATGGCCGGACGTTCCTCTAACTCTCTACCTCTCGACTAACTAACTCCTCCTTTTTCCAGATGCGTAGCTTGGCGCTGCTGCCGTTTTTGCGCACCGGACGGCTTTCTTATTATGGCGCGGAATACAAATTTAAAATCGCCTCACACAGCCTTGAAATTTTCACAGGATATTCTTGAAAGTATAAACTCTCGAAAAATGAAAAAAAAAATCGGTTTCTCAAAAGTGTCAAACTCTAATAGCCCCTTCAAATTTTTGTCTATCAAGAGACTCGGTCGAGTTTCGCGCCAAGTACAGGCAACCGGCTGTACAGGGCACAGCTCGCAGAGACTTTACCCGAGTCAATTCTTTATGCCTGTGTTTGGAACAAAATATCTTACGAACCGCTATATGTGAGAACAAGCTATTGATACACTCATTATAGGAATTGAGGGTTCTGAATTGATTGCCACCAAGTTCAATACGATTAGTGTACGGCATCAGGGCGTATTGAGATGGTGAGCGAGTTGATTTTACTTCAGTTCCGTCGTCGTCGTCGTCGTCTTTGCACGTCCGTCTACTTTTTTACACGAAAGATAGCGCTGACTGCTTTGCCTTCTTTACCTATTTGTACTTTGAATGGCGTTGGAAATTTACGAAACCACAACACAATCAAATATACTTTTTACGTCAAGCTACCATTCACACCGAATTTCTAGTTAGTATAAGGCTGCTTTCACAATAGTATAGAATTATTAAGTCTTTAATAGCATTCATGTGGAGCGTGTGTGTAAGTGTACGTATGTGTGTGCTTCGTATAGTTCCTCGTATTTTAGGTGACAGTTTGTAGAGATATAGGATGTCTAGGTATTCTTCTCCGTAGTTTCCTATATCTAGATGTCCGTAGTGGAAGTCCTGGGTGTCCAGGTGTTCCTCTGCGTACTTTCCTGTGAAAAGTGTGCAACTAGCCACGCTTTGGCGTTTGGCTCAAGCTATAGTTTCCTCTCTGTTGTTCGCACGGCCTGAGGTACGTAGATAATCTAGCACACTCTCCTGTCTTACGTTTATCGTACGGCTTCAACAAGCTGGACACTATTAACGACGTTTATATGCATTCAAGATTACATTTTGTTTAATTTGTATATATTGTGACGTGGCACTTTGTACACGTCACAAATGAGAAGGAAATAGGCGATAAAAAGAAAAAAAAAGCTACACCGTGAGGCCCGCAGACAACCTAACTTTAGCGTCGAGCGTGGACTGAATTTAGCTTTTATAACATGTATTAATTTCATCCGGGATATGTCTTTGGTATTTTTCAAGCGGTGGTCGGTCCCGTAAGGGAACCGGCACGGAAAAAGTGTAAACCACGAGGCCCGAGATACAGCAACGACGGCCCTGATGACAGCAGAGGGGCCCAACCCAGGCGACCAGCGGCACTGGCGTGAGGTAGCCGGCCGTAGGAGGGACAACGTGGCCGCAAAGCACCACTGGGCGAAGCCGCCTACGCAGAAGGACGCCGCGAGATGATCCAAGATTCTGGATGCATCAGGGGGTTACAGTGGTGGCCTGGAGTCGCACAACGTGGGAAAGGGTGCGGATGTGATTCCCGCCCGAAGAAAATACACTGCAATCGCCCGGAAGAAAAGAAGATGCGCGGAGATATTTTTCTAAGATCTAGGAAATAGTTGAAGACCGCGGGCGAATGGGCCTTCGTAGGGGATAGCGCAAATTTGATTGGGCCCGGGGGTGAGATTCCTCCGCGCCACTAGGGCACGTTAGCGAGCGAATGATCGGGTAGCGTCATTTGCGGTGTAGCCAAGCTTTAGTATGGGGTGCCCAAAAGTTTCTTTTTTTTGTCAGTGAGAGATAGCGAGAGAGAAGGTGAATTAGAGAGAGAGAAAGTGAGTGAGAGGGAGAGAACGGCTGAGAGAAGCAGTGACGGAGTGAGAGAGAGAGAAAATGGACCAGGAGGATCTCGACGATCTGGAACGGGCGATCAGGGGTGAGTGACGCTACCGAGATCAATAATTTCTATAAGTGATCGATATAATAAGGACTGTAGATTTGGCCTCTGGATCCTCGATCCAGAAGACACGTGTTGTCTCCGTGCTGTACGATCGTCGGGATCGCTTGATGGCTACTCCGGTGGTGAATTGGAGGATCCGTTATCTCGTATCACAGCTTCGTTTTTAGTTGGATTATCTGTAGCCCATGTTATCCGAAAATGCATGTAATCCTTTCCTTTATCAGTCCACGCTACGCGTAAACGTTTCGGTCGTGTGTCGCGTACTGTAATTCCCGTGCGGTGGTACCTTGTTCCCGGCGATAACCCCGTAAGGTGATCGCGGAAAACAGCTAGGAGAGTGCGTATTTCCTGACCGATAGTTTCGGTAGGTAAATGGGTCGTCGGAACTGATCCTGGTATCGGGCTTACTCGTGGCGGAATAAAGTACTTGTGCGTAGCGACATACGAAAGTGCTAGATTCCCAGCGGGGAACCTATAGATTCCGATATTCGTTATTTTTGGACAGGAGGTCAAGTCCCGATAGTGTAGGCAATTCGAATTTACCGATATTGTAAAGTTGACGGGCCGGGCATTAGGCCACCAGTCAGCTGTAAATGTAAATATTATTGTGTCTAGTCGGTGACGCAGATATTATATCACACGTGCGTTGTTGACGGAAACGTCCAGTATTTCCGAGAATTCGGGAGTGCACCTAGAGGATTAGGGCCCGTCTAATCCTATTCTTTTCTTTTTTTTTGTTTTAATCTCTCTATTGCGCAAGGACGCGTTAATCCTTTCCTAGTTAGCTTCGAGGGGCCCGTTGGTCCCTATAATACTTGAACCTTGACTATATCTTTCTGTTTCGTAAACCAATGT
>JARPRH010022495.1:0-10294 GCA_031763665.1 Calameuta haemorrhoidalis
AGAGAGCCACGATATTATTAGCATGCCGTGAAGATAAGAGGACGTAAATTGCACAATTTACGAGGGAAAGTCGAGCGTCGCGACGCGTCGCCGTCGTCAGGTCGTGGCATTCGTGTCGTTCTGCACGGGCGATTTTTACCCGGATTTCCACGGCTCGTTGCCTCGCAAATTGGCGATCGATTTCTTTAAAAAGTTACTCCTCACCCCGGCCGCCCCCCCCTCCTGCCCCCCTTTCCGCCCATCATCCACTCTTTACTCACTCACTCACTCGTTACTCTTTTTCGAACATTTTTATCGCACTAAATCCTACAGCACATGTGCTCCCTTTAAATGTATCTTTTACACTGACCGAAAGGCTTTGCATTCTATATATAGCGTGTGAATTTTATTATTAGGTTTCAAACGAGTTTCGACTTCCCACGGTGTGACAGTAGCTATAGTATTACATGGTAAAATAAATGAGTGAAATATATTTGTTGCACTGGAATATATTGCTGCGTACCTAGTCAGTGAAATACACGCATTTTGCACGCGTAGAATGCGTGCAAGCACGCGTAATCGAGCGGGTGACCTTGATTTATGTTAAACAATGTCTGTACTACATGGAATTAAACGGTATAGGTGTTTTGAATTAATAGTGTTGTATATACATATATGTATATATATATATATATATAGTAACCTATTATCTTAAGTCGACACCGATAACGAAAATCTAAGAGTTAACCTACGTCACGTTCGGCCATCCACCCTTCGTCCATGCATCCGCATGTCAGGCGAAAGCCCGTCAATTCTTTTTCTATCGAGAACTAACGAGCCGGTATGACCTGAGAGTTGAGCTGGAATAGTCTTTCCGCCAAATCTAGAGGATTGACGGAACCGACCAGAAAAGACTGTAGCTTAATGGATACTGTCAGTTTTTGGGGACGCGCAAAATCAGCAAACGCAACTGCGTGCACGAACGAGAGCGAACGGTTACGGAAATGCACGGCCGCTCAGGCTGCTAGGATGAGGCAGAGAGGGTCGGACTAAGCGTCAGGCAAATAGTGCCGGAAACAGATAGCAATGGATGGAGAACGTAACAGAACAAATCAGAATCATTAAAATCGATATTCCTCTACAAATTAATAAATTGGTAGTACTCACCGGAGCTGGCTCAGCTGATCCGTGAAATCCGAGAACTGCATCCGGGAGACACTGAGGTGTGTACCGCACTGTAGCACAACACTGGACTTCCGAAACACACGCAGAAAATCGATAGGATTTTCAGTATATTGCGAGAGCAACGCGAAAACTTTTTATACCGTATAGGAAACGCGGCTAGAAAAACTATCAACAGATAGCACGGGAGCGCGAACCGATTCGTGACACCTCGGTCGGTGCCCCGAGACAGACTGATTTGACAATAGTCAAAATTGAGAACTATCATTCCGATTGGTCGAGGTCCTTATAGCCGATAACTCGTATCCTTTTCTTCGAGTCGTCCCTTTAAACCAAATCGAGAGCGTTCCTCAGCGAATCGGGTAAGTAACTCTAGGAGATCCTCCACGACCGCTTCCCCAGGGTTTCGGGCGACAGCTGGACACCACATCCTTATTCGGGTCAAGAGGTTCCTCTTCTGCCCTCAACTGTATCAAAAGCCTTATCTTTGCCAGCCCTTTGCCTCTCTCCAGCGGGGCGCCGATATTTCATCCGCTCCACTGCCGGTCCGTGGAGACGTCTCCGTCGACTGCTCTTCTCTGCCGGGAAACTCGGTACGTCGAGGCTGCATCTTCGCGGGAAGTTCGAGCACCTTGACCTCGACTAAACAATCACAAATCTTCCGAGAGCATTGGCGTAACTGTACGAATCAATCCAAGAGTGTAGCTTCTGAGCAGGGTGGCGGCTCGAGGGGGATCAGAAATCGAAAACGTTATCTGAATCGATAGCTGGAGTCGCCTTGTGACTGCGATTCGAAAAATTACGTCACAATATATATGTATATGTATATATAAAATATTTGAACTGGAATGTAAGACCTAATTAGAAATTAAGTATTTTTCTAAAGTTTCGCATATTCTACAAGGCGGTACCTAATTTCGATATGTCGACGCTATTTCGGTTTGTAGGAAGCATTAAGGAAGGATCTGCATGAAAGTCTTTTAAAATTAAAGTTTAAAGTTTAATTCACGTTTCAAGACTTTATCCACTTTGAACTTTTTTGACTTATCACAATTAAAAGTACTGGTTTTTTTTTTCTCTTTAAGAAATATATTTGTGTGTTTTATGAATTCACAGACCGAATTTTCTTATTGGTTCACAAGAACAAAGACGGTGGAAAAATATACAATGATTTTGATGCGTCAAGAATTGTATAGTATACATACGGTTGATACACTGCGCTTGATATATCTGACTTTTCGTCTCAGGAACAATTTCTGTGTTTCTTTATCGCTAAGTAGGGTGAAAGGATAACAAGTAGTTGTATGTCCCTAGCTGATACTAAAGTGTATACTATAGTCCTTATATTGTTTCAGTAGGGCAGCAATTTCTGGTAAGTAACCAGAAATAAAGCGAAACGTGACTCCACGGAGAAATCTTGTCCTCTTGTTTTATTTTGTTATTTCTCATAATGTAGTTCTGTTTCCAAAAAAAAGTCACGTTTCCATGCTGGTCAATGTCAATAAAATTGGTCGAAAAAATAACTTGTACAGAACTATGTAGATGCCTACGGTAGATGCCTAAATAAAATATTGTAGCTTTTTTTGAGTTTGACTTACAAGTTTTGAAGTATTATAAAACCCAGACTTTACTTTTTACTTGAGGATCGACTATACGATAGAATATTTAAAAAATTTAATAAACATAATTCGTACAAACGGTTACAAAAAACAATTACAATATCTTAATTTTATTAACTCGGACATATATTTCTTTCTATTGAAATTAGGTTAATACACCGAACTGCAGTAGCCGAATTTTCAAGCCGTTTACATTTTCAAAATTTAATCTATAATTCCTGAAAACGTATTTGCATAATTTTTTTTTAATTTTTCATAATTATCGCTATCTAAGTGATTTTTCTTCCTTTTGTAAACATCTTTCGCTCTTATTTACGGTTCTATCATTTATATATTATTTAGACATGATTTTATATATTCGGTATTGGTGAAATGGGAATGGAAATTAAAGCTATTTAATTGAAAATTTTGAAAAAAATCACGTTACAAGTGCAAACGAGAAAACAATACTTGAGGATATTGAGTAATTCGTTTTTTGCGATTCCAATTAGACACAACAATTGCATTGAAACACAGGATCGTATATCACGTAAGATATATTTATTTCTACATTTTCAAATATTTCTTCCAGTTTTTCATCAAAGTAGGTAAATGCATATAGACACAGTTATTTATAAAAAAAAAAAGGTAATTGATTATTATGCACGCTTTTGATACGTAAAACATTTATCCATCGATTAGAATATTAAAGTAGGTAAAAGATTTGAAAACGATTTTGGGGAATTTACGAATTTTTTATAATAACAGGGGGGTTTGCTGACTTAATAATGAAATATGAATGTCAGTGAAGAATGCAGCGATCTATCGCACGCGCCAGAATGCATTTCGAAATGATCCCCTTTCATTCTTCATTTCCTTTTTTTATTGCCTTTAACCGCTCTTATTCGAAGGGCTAATACCACAACCACCCTAGAAGCCACGTGCCAGTGTACAACCCTTCACGTAACCTGCCTACGAAATAACGCCCATCCGGGTGTAAACCAACGACTACCCTCTTTCGCATTTAACCTGGTGCACCGCAATTTAAATATATAAATCTTTTTCGTGAATGAGCAGTCATGAGCCCCGTAAAATCATCCCCTAAACTTCATTCAGTACTATGCTTACACACGGGTAACCCACTCATTTTAACATTTCGCTTTGAGTTGGAAAAAGATTATGTCCCATACTGATATTTATATATTTATCTAGTATATAATATACATATATATGTGTATTGCGAAGTAAATTCGATATTACATAAAAAAAGGAAAGATCTTGCGCTTTTGGCTACGCGGCCAGAACATCCTCAACCTGTGACGTATCCTGATTCTCCGAGACAGAGATTTCAGTCGGTTTCCATCTTCAGCAGCAAATTTGCGATGTAATGTTAATCAAAAGGGGGTCAAAAATGGAAGAAAAGAGATGAAGGTAGAAAGAAACTAAATGCCACCGGAAAGTCACAAGACGCACATTCCTCTTTCTTCATCGTTGTTGGAAGATAAAAGCAAGATGAGATCGATCGTTGGGCTTGAGGAATAAAATAACATAAACATTGATGGAATACGGCGGGTTCTGTGATAATTCATAAAAACTGACGGAAATGTTGATAGGAAAAAAATAAACACGACAGATAGTTCGTTCTAAGATGTCGATTCGTGAAGACAGGAAACGATGTTGCAGATAATTAGCTAAACTGAATTTGAGAGAAAGACTATCAAGCTATCAGAGACTCTCGTATTAGGTCTAAAACGAAACGCGATTATTAAGCTAATTCGAAGGCGGATCCACCTCCTTTCCCTTTTCCTGTTCGACAACAAAGCGCGATAACCAACCAGAAAGATATCCAAGGAGACAAAAAAGTGTAAAGAAATAGAGAAGGTCCAAATTCGAAAAGATAGAAGAAGAAATACCCGATTCAGAGATCAACTCACCTGGCGAAGCGTCATAGCGTCCAAGAGGATGTAGTAGGCACAGAGAAGAGGAAAATAAAAGGTAGAATTTATTAAAAAAGATAAGGATCTAAAGTGAATGGACCGAAGTTATATTGAAAATTGAGTATTAATTTACAAGCGTGAAGAGGAATTAGAAATTCTAGAAGGATTAAGGGAAATCCACATATTTAAAAAAAAACCTTGCATCCAAATTTACAAAGCTAAAAAAGATAAAGGACCACTATAAAGTAAAGACAAAAATAAAGCAGAGTAACCAGTAGAAGAGTGCGAACGTTTCAGAAAGCGGAAATTACCACTGAGCAGAGGGGTATTTTATGATAATTATGTGGAAAGATAAGTTCACAAAGCTAAAAGTAGTAATTGCATTCTGAATACAGTGGAACTTCGCCTAGCTTACCTGCACCCAGCTTACACGAGTGAGCGGAGGGGCACGTCTTAGCGTTTTCGTTTATCAGAGCAGCCAGAAAGAGGGGAAAGGTCCTAACCGTTTCTCGTACCTCATTGGTTCTTTACACAGCTTACATGTCTCCGTATTAGATAAGCCAAGTAAGGTTCCACTGTAGGAAAGTGAATTTCTGGATGCCGCAAAATTTCAGAATTGACATGCAACGTTACAATACGAACGGTTCAGAGTGCGAGTAAATTATAATCCGAAGATACGACGATATAAAACAAAATAGAAGACTAAAAGGACATACTATCGCGCCAAGAGAAAAATAAATCACAAGCAACACTGAACGGCACTGTCGTTCTTTAAATTAAAAATTAAACGGAAACACGTTCGCGAATAATTACGAAAACGGAATAATTGACCAAAGAGACAGCTTATCACTAAATAATTTACGTATTGCCTCTAGGCACTCCCAGGTGTAAGTGAACGAGATAATGAGAAGCGTATCCTTCGGAAGCTATAGCATCTAACCTACTCTCAGTACTTGAATTGGTGATATGATTGGTTAGAATATTCGTCAAAAGTATTAGGTAGTTCGATTAGTTTCGCAATACTATATGCAGTAGAATAGGGTCGGAGACGCGTAGACTTTGAAGTTCCAAACTTGCCGGAACTGAGGGATGATTCGAGTGCTTGAAGATCACGGTTCCGTTTTTTGGCCAAGACTTTCTTGACATCTTGATTTTGTTCTCCTGTACCCAGAACCCAGATCCAGTCATGTCGACATAGATAGTATCCCCGATATTCATAGTCATCGATGATATAGCGGAGTAAGAGAGAAATGAAAAAATAAAGAAAAATACAAAAAAAAAGAAAAATATAGCGTAAGACCGTAAGACCTGCCTAGCTCGCTACTTTTCTGTATTGAAATAAGATTTTTCTGCGCATAATATTTGTATATTTTTTCTTGATTTTTCTTACTGTTTTTCATCTTCCTATGCATTTCTTTGATCCATCCTAACGCTAACCTTTCTTACCTCTAATATTCTTAAAATACTCATATTTCTATTCAGTCTTCTTTTTTTTCGATACACGATATAACAATTGCACGTGATACCAAAACCCGGTAATGAAATTGTCAAAATTACTGTAACAGTTTTAAGAATGGTAGTCATAGTACTCGATAAAGAATTTTGAAAATATTTTCAGTGCCTATCATAACGTGCACGATTTCTGAAACGAAATAAAACTTTTTCCTGAAAATTCAAGCTTTATGCCATTGCCCGCGTTGGTCAATGGCAGACTGCTTTCCGCGGTCAGAGCGCTATCATCTCGTTTTACCCTGCGGTCCACCGCCATTCTCAAATGACAGCGATGCGCGTCTCTATTATTTCGTTCCTAGTCCGAAAACCAGACGCGCACGAATCGTCGAAAACCAGCGACAGTGTTCACTCGCGGGAACGACGCGAATGTCATTGTCGCGCGTCATACGCAACGAATCTGCCAACGAGCCGTAACACTGTGCGGTTTCCACTGACAGTAGCAGACGGCAAATGTATGGTTGTCATGCGTATCTTGCATTATCATGCACGATACACATACCGTATGTTAAATACATTGTGTCTATGTGGTACAATACATTTAGAAGAACATAAACACAGAGACATAAAAATCAGCGGAGAATTTTTTAATTATTCACTCTGGTTTTGGAAACGATACTGACAGATTAATAATACCTACCTTGTTGCCCAAAGGTAGGGCTAAAAACTTTCTCCAAACTTCCTCGCATTTTTCATGATGCATCTGTCGTCAAGCACGATGCCAGTAATAGAACTGAATGTTTGATAGGAAACTTCAGTTTCTTATTTTCGTATACATTCCTATAAATTATTCCTATCAACAATGTTGTTAAGGAATGAAAAATCTAGGTATCTCTTTAAATGGAAATCCCTACTATCCGGAGAACTTTCACGTGACGTTGTAGTCCTGCATTGTGTCAATTCGTGAAGATACACGTGACATAGTTGACAATAATTTGCACGCTGTCGCAGATCGTAACCTAACCTTAACCAGTGTAGAGCCTCCCGCTGCAGTAGTTCTCTATGTATAGTGTGCTATATGTATCTTGAGACAAGAAAGTGTCTTTCACATTTCTCACCGTGAGGCTTATAATCTATGTTAAATTCAACACTCAACGGTTTAACTCATAGAGCAAAACGGATAGTGCGGTGATGCAAAAGGATGGGACTATTATGTATAAAATGTCCCTTTACTAAAGATAACTCGTGAAGAATGAATACCACTGACACGTTAGGACTAGTTGTGACGCTAGGGGGTTATAACTACTAGCGCTCGTTGCGGCCAAAGCCGCAAGTTTTATGGTAAAAAGACGTTCTGGTTGACAGCTCGATTTACTCGCACCTAATAATCGGTTCACGTTGGCAGTTTGCAGTGATATGATGTATTGCTGATACATATTCTTAATATATAATATGATAATATCAATATAATATTATAGATAACAGTATATAATTAATTAAAAAAACAAAATAAATTCATCCTAATATATTAACGAACAGTAGCGCACTCTATACTTGAACGGATCCTACCTTCAATTGTTTTCAACCTACCTTCAATAAAGAGCTTTCAGATTTATTATCTTACTGTCAATATCAACAGTATAATCCAATAATTATGTACTTTGCTAGAAATTTGAAGTTAAGCGGATGGTCACGGATTTAAAGCTTTGTCACGGCTATTGTTTCTGTCGTTACTACATTGCAGTAACTTAAATTGTACAAAGGCTGGTCATGCTGCCCATAGGAACGATTTCGAAGGTACTTGGGTCTCTGTCGGTATATACATATACATATGTTAGGATGCATCGCACATATTCTCTATAGTTTGCTTCTTTAGTGGACCACACACATACAATTATGATTTAGTAGTTTCTGTGTATGTTTGATTGTGATGTATTGACTGATTGAAAAAAACAAATTGTCGCATTCCTTTATAGTTTCTCAATACTCTTCAACACGCATCGTAGGATGTAACTTTGTAGCGTCGATCTTTCCAGCCAGGTCGGTATCGTCAAATCCTACATAATCGACCGAGAGGAGTGATCGGCTGAGGGCACAGCGCCATCTGAGCTGCCATTCGTTTTCTGACGCTTTGTTATACGACATATGTGTATGTACGTACAAGTTAATGCAGTTTTACGTTAGAAAGTGTACATTGAAGTGTATATACGGTATAAATGGCCAACAGGAACTTATGGTGAATAACATTGGTGACCTAGATAACATATGCGCTCATTTCAAAATATATTTATTATGTAAAGGTATTTGTACAGATTGAGTGAATTATTCCTCGTCAAACAAACAGCATCGCCGGAGTTACTCTAGTTCATAGAAAATCTATCATTCGAAAATCATTGTATTCGAGCTGGTAATATAATCTGTTGTGAATTTTGCAGAATTCATATATTTTTTAAAATTAATATCTGCCTTAAAATAAATTAATAAATATGCTTTGTAGGCAATTAGTTTCGACTTTTAATTTCAGGGTAATAATACGTACAATCCTGCGTGTGTGCACGTCTCTGAGGAATCAAAATTAATTAAACGTTAATAAAGTCTGAAGTTTTATAATAATAATTAACGTGCGCCTATCGAAATATCTTCGATATCCTTTGAAATGAAATCTAATCAAAAACGAAAAACGTTACATTACGGTAATAATACCAAATAACAACAGTCTTATTATTCGATTAATTAAAATCTTTGTAACATTATTTAGGTAAGGGTATAATTAATCACGCTGTTTCGATTAAACATTGAATTTCTAAGGAGAAAACGTACCCGTGTAAATACAAAATGATTGCAGAAGCAGAGGAAGCTATAAATAGAAATGAGAAAGGGGCGGAGGGGGGGGTGTAAAAGACAAACACGTGGTTAAAAGAATTATGGTAAAAATGTCGCTGGCGTTGCAATAGGATGGTTTTATATTTTACCGAAGAGGCTGATACATATATAATATATTATATATATATACATATGTACGTACGGCACAAAAGCGTATGCACATATATACGTGGTCCACTGATTATTTCCCGTTACGGTACCTCGTGCCAAATTGAAAATTCATACAAATAAAAGTTTCCTTTTGGCAAGGCGCCACATTGCTATTCCTTCGACTGGCTGATGCCATTACTGTATTTCACAGGGCCAGGAT
Organism: Calameuta haemorrhoidalis; assembly: GCA_031763665.1. Taxonomy (NCBI): domain Eukaryota; kingdom Metazoa; phylum Arthropoda; class Insecta; order Hymenoptera; family Cephidae; genus Calameuta; species Calameuta haemorrhoidalis. Next base: position 9,339 of record JARPRH010022495.1, read on the forward strand.
GTTGCGATGTATTTCTTATAAAGTGCAATTTATACAAAATCCTGAAAAAGATAATTTTATTTCTTGATTCGCTACGATTGAAACTGGATACTGGTAATGTTTTCGTGTACAGAAAACTAAGAATCCCTTGGAAATTTCCCGAATTTAACCCTTGGGGCACCGTTTTAACGTTTTCGTTACACATCCAATTTCTGACCCCTAATTTCACATGCTAGTGCAAATTGACGCCAGAGATTTTCAACAGTTTGTATCTCTTGTTCTAATTGATCATTTTTCATTTTCTACCAGTGCTTCTCAAAGATTGAAATGTCCTCAATTGAATGATAGTGATTAAATTTATGGATAAACTTTGCTTCTTAGGGATAAAGCGGGTCCAGTTCATTTCGAAGAGATACACATAGAAATAAAAGATGGGTGGTGCAAATTCGCATCAGAAGATAATCGGATTATAATCGGGTCGAAAATTATTAATATTCGTATTTGATTAAATTACGTTGAAAATAACAAAATTATGCTTATGATGGCTTTGAGGGTTTCGAAGAATTTTTTAGACCATGAAGACATTTTTTATCAAAATGTGGTAATCTTCTACTTGTTCTACTACTAAATTTTTTTATGGCCTTTCAGAAAGTTGTGGTTTTTAGATCGTCTTCCGAGTTCTGTTGCATCTAGCAAACGTTCTGCATTGATTCCTAAGCCTTTTATTATTACAGAGATTCATTACTCATTATTACCATATTCAATTAGTAGGATTACAAGGAAATCAAATCACTGTTTCCAAGGGTTCCAACGTCGAATTTCTCCTTCGATTAATTATTTTCATGACAATTAACTTTCTAAATAATAAAACATAATTTTACTTCCAACAATGTATTGTATAAAAATGTATTCATAGTTTGAGAATAAGCAAGTGGAAAACTAAATTTTATTACTCGGTTCCAGTTTCATGAGTCTTG